>JAHDVF020000705.1:0-21620 GCA_022606425.2 Lepidostoma basale | reverse complement strand
TGGTGTACCCCACGGTACCGGAGGGGGCGACCTCGGAGGGCACCAAAGCGGCTCTCATGAAGGCCGTCAACCCGAGAGAGGACGGCTTCCAGCCAGTCCGCACCAGGAACGTTCGGGGTGCCGGCCTCCTGGTTGAGACTACCTCCAATGAGGGCGTTCAAAAACTGAACGCCCTCAGCGATAGGCTTAGAGACAACGGTCTTAGTGTGGTTATTCCGAAAGGAAAACTGCCGAAGATCGTTGTCTATGATGTCCCGGTTGCGATCAAGGACGAGGCCCTGGCCAAAGAAATTTTTGAGACAAACCTGGCCGGCCAGTGCTCCCCTTCTTCCCTTAGTGAAGAAGATTTCATAAGATCATTTAAGAGGGTCTCCACGTTTGGTAAGAAGGGTGGAGATAAAACCAACGGTGTTTTCACAGTTAATCCAGTGGCCAGGGTCGCCTTTATTGCGACCGGGTACATATATATATGGGCTGGAGTGCGTGCAGATGCCGCGATTTTGTGGGCTGCTATAAGTGCCACCTATACGGCCATATGGTTGGACGGTGCCCACAGAAAGAGGACACCTGCCGCGGGTGCGCCGTCAAGGGCCACCAAGAGAAGGACTGTCCGAATAAGGACAGTCCCAGAAAGTGTGCCACCTGCACGCACTTCCGCAAGCCGGCGAGTCATTCCACGGGTGATCAGAACTGCCCAGCGTATCTGGCGGCCATACAGTCGGTGGTAAGAAATACCGACTATGGCTGCTAGACCGCACACCAAACTGGGGCAGGTAAATTTAGGACGATCGCGCGCTGCAACTCTCCTGTTGTCGCGTGTGACTCATGAAAAGAAGCTTGATTTGGTTTTGATCCAGGAGCAGTATACTTGGGGAGGCAGAACACGCGGATTTGATGACCCCAGTTTTGTCCTTGAGAGAGGCTCCTCCCCCAGAGCGGGGATTGTTATTGTCAACCCGGCAATACGCCCTCTCCTGTTGGAGGGCCTCTCTAGTGAGGATGTCGTCTGTGCTACTGTTGTGATCGGAGGTAAGGAAATCATCATTGTCTCCGTTTACTTCAAGTATGGTGACCCTGCTGGGCCGTATATCAGCGCTCTACAGAGAATTCTGGAGAGGGCTGGTGATCGACCAGTTTTAATTGGTGGTGACTTCAATGCGCATTCTCCGCTTTGGTTTGAGACCACGAGGAACCATGGAAGTAGGGAGCGAACTGAACAGGTTGAGGAATTTGTGGTCTCTTCAGGCCTACACGTTCTCAACCAACCAGGGAAGCTCCCTACTTTCGCCGGACCTTGTGGGGAGAGTCGTATTGACGTCACGCTCTGCTCGAGTCTGCTGTCCCCCTGTGTCTTCGACTGGACAGTGCATGAGTGCGATGTTCCTAGCGATCATCGTCTCATCACCTTTTCGGTCGGGGGCGCGGTGAGACAGACAGAACGGGGTCAGTGGCGATTCCGGACAGCTGACGCTGACTGGGACCGATTCCGCGATACCCTGAGAGGCGAGCTGAGTGAGGTTAGGGTGGTCGCCGTTGAAAATCCTGATGAGTTAGGGAACCATTTCAGCCGAGCGGTAGTCAGATCGGCTGATACAGCCCTGGGTCGCACTAAGCCTGGTCGGCACGTCCGATCAGTCTGGTGGAACTCAGACTGTACAGAAGCCAAAAGAGCTTATAGAAGTGCATACAGACGGGCCGGAGAGGCCAGGAAGGGCGGACTTTCTCCCACGAGAGAGGGAGCTCTCCTGGACGGACTCCGTTCTGCCAGACATGCATACTCTAAGACCCTCAGGCTGGCCAAGACTACCTCTTGGCGGAAATGGGTCACTGAGGTGGGAAACTCGGATCCCTGGACAATCTGCAGTGTAATCGGGAAGGCGAGGTCTCTGGAGGGTGATTACTTCTCCACCATAATCACTGGCGACGGCCAGGAGACTTCTAATCTCTCGGAGACGCTGTCGGTGCTTCTGGACAAGTTATCTCCCTTAGACACAAATAGTTTTGAAAATTCTTCGCACGAACTGGTTCGAGCCACGTGTCGTGTTCCTCCACCACAGGAGAATGATAAAATTGTTGCGGCAGTCACCTTAGCTGAACTGGGGGTCATCGTTCGCAACCTTGGTTCAAATAAGGCACCCGGGGTGGACAAGATTACTGGTATGATTGCGAAAGCTGTCTGGGTATATGCTAAGGAGGAGATGCTTCTCGTCATGCAGTCTTGCTTGAGAAGAGGCGTCTTCCCCACAGACTGGAAGAGAGGTACCATCAGGGTCATTCCCAAGTCTGGAGACAAATCACGTACTGATCCTGGTGCGTATCGGCCTATCACGCTCCTGCCTGTCATGGGTAAGGTGTTGGAGAGGCTGATACGCAACAGGCTCGATGTCCTATTGACTCCTCCGTGCCCCCGCCAATTTGGCTTCACGAGAGGCTGTTCTACGGAGGATGCAATTAGGTACTCTCTGGACTGGGTGAATGATTCTGTAAATAAAGAGTACAAATATGCCCTTGGAGTATTCCTGGACATCAAGGGTGCTTTTGACAATGCGTGGTGGCCGATGATTCTCAAGAAACTGAAGGATCGCGGTTGCCCAAAAGAATTGTTCCTTATTATTTCAGATTACTTGTGCGGTAGGAGAGTTGAGATATCTCATGGGGAGGCTCGAGTTGAGAGGGTTTCGACGATGGGATGTCCTCAGGGTTCGGTCCTTGGCCCAACCCTGTGGAACATCCTTTTTGATGATCTCTTACTCTTGCCTCTCCCGGGAATTTCAACCATTGTTGCCTATGCAGATGATGCTCTGCTTCTGGTGGCCGGCAGAAGCAGACGTAAGATTGAGAATATCTCAAATTCTTGTCTGCATATGATAGCTAATTGGGGAATTGACAATAAACTTTCCTTTTCCCCTGCCAAGACGTCCGGCATGCTTCTCCGTGGGAACCTAAATCGTAACAGGAACCCGGTCATACGGATGAATGAATCTAGCATCAAGTTTGAAAATTCACTTCGATATCTTGGTGTTCAGGTCGATGTGTCGCTCTCTTTCCTTGGGCACGTCAAGGCTGTGTCGGAGAGGTCTGCGAATTTGTTTATGCAGGTCCGGCGTTTGAGTACTGCGTCCTGGGGCCTTCGAACGCCGGCGACTCGTCTACTATACCAAGCCGTATATGTGTCAAGAATCACATACGCGGCAGGAGTGTGGTCGGGACGTCTGGCTACTCGGACGGTATCCTCGGCGCTGCTTAGAGGCCAACGCATACCTCTTCTTGCACTGACCGGTGCTTACAGGACTGCGGCCTCAGTGGCGCTTCCAGTTATAGGGGGAGTTCTTCCTGCCGACCTGGAAGTGCTTGAGGCCGTTGCTAAGAGGCGCCTTAAGCGGGGTGAGAGTGTGACCCATCTGGGTATTACATTCAACTCCGATGAGGATGGTTTCACCGCCCTGTGCAGGGGCTTAAGAGAGGTTTCTCTGTCGGCATGGCAGGAAAGATGGAACATCTCTCCTAGAGGAAGGTGGACTTACTCCTTCTTCCCCTCTGTGACTGGGAGGATGGGTAGTGAGTGGCTGCGATTGGACCATCACGTTGTGCAGATGCTTTCGGGGCACGGCAATTTCCGTGCCAGGCTCCATGATCTTAGTCTGGCGCCGGACCCGGAGTGTGTGTGCGGCGGGGGGCCCCAGACGGCCCACCATATCCTCTGGGAGTGCTGTCTCTTGCAGAGTGATAGAGATATCATGATTGAGAATGTGACAGTGGATCATCGACCAATTTGGAATAGTGACTTAACAAGTAGCGATAAAAATTTCAGTTGCCTTCGTACTTTTATTCGTGCGTGGACAAAACTTTTTAGTGAAATGGATGTGTAATTTATTTACTCCCCTATGTCTTCTCGTGCCGTGTTGTTGTTTCTATAAATTATTTGGCATTATTTGTTTAAAATTGTCTTTGTTTTTGGTTGTGTTATTATTGCTATTATGATTACTTTGATAGTTATAAATAAATGATTATTATTATCTTTGTCTTTGGTTATGTTATTATTATGGTATTATTGCTATTATAATTATTGTGATAATTATGAATAGTATGTTCGCTATGATTGTTACAATAGTTTTGTGCATTTTAGTTTTGTTTTCTGTTTCTGCACCCCTTAATTATTAAAAAGTAAAATTACAATAAAAATAATTTCGAACTGCTCAATTGAATTGGGAATTTTTGAGGTGAGTTGTTTGATCTCATATTTTGATAGTTTGTTATTAGTTTGATTTCAAAAAAAGTTTTTTTTGTAAGAAACGCGAGTTTTATGAACACCTTCTACAGACGGTCTTATTGGTTTGTCTGGAAAAAAATCCGCATTTTATATATTTTGTTTCAAAATTTGCTTTCATATTTTTATGTAATTTTAACGTTCTATTGTAATTTTTTGTGTATTCGGGATTTTAGAAAATGTCACGATGAAACGATAGACAGAAAACGTTCAATCTTTCTTCAATGAGTGATGAACAAATTAAAAACTTCATGGATTCGGTCGAAACTGATGATGAATGCGCAGATTTTCACGACAGTTTCGAAGATCCAGATTATCATTGCGATGAACTTCAACATGAAGATAATACAATAATTAACAACTGCTTGCAACTTATGGACTCTTCCTCGCTTGGAAACGCAATTGATTTTTCACTGAACGTTAGCAATTTGAGTTTGAGTGAAATCGATGAACAAAGGATGAATACGACGCTTCAGAATAAAATTGTTATTGAATCAATTCCAATACTTCAAGAACCTCAAACAGAAATGACAACCTCAATGCCACAGGGTGAAGTTGCAGTTCAAGCACAACGACCACAGACAGAATCAAAAATGTCATTTAAGCTAAAGAAAAGAGCTTGATCACCATTACCAAGTGTAGAAGCTTCTGGACCACGCGTAGTACCATCAGCTGGTGGCTTCACTGGAGTTAGCTTGATGAATATTGACAAGGACTCGAAAGAATTCAAAGAAATAATGTGGCGTCAAAAGGTATTTGGGTCGCAATGGACTCAAAATTTAAACTCAGGACATGGCAACCAGGATCTTTTACCATCTTCTGGACATGGCTATAACCAATGCATTCATTTTGTATAGAAGACTCAACGCTGACAAGAATAAAACTGCGGTTACTAATCAGGAAAAATTAAAGATATGACGATGAAGGCATTTCGTGTGAGTTTTGCTAAAGAACTGTGTGTCTCCCTTGAGAAACGCTCAGTTGGGCGTCCATCTGCCACACAACCAACTTCCAGCAATTGTGTTGGTAAAAAAGCAACTCATCCAGTGTCAAGTGTGAGATTTGATGGAATGAATCATTTTCCTGAATGGGGATCAAAAAAATGGTGCAAACAGTGTAAAAAATGGAATACACACACATTTTGCATTAAATGTAACCTCCACTTGTGCATTTCTAAAGCAAAAAATTGTTTTAAAGACTATCATGTAAATGAATGACTAATTTTTACCCATTTATCGAGTTTTCGCATTCAATAAAAACCATTTGTTTTACATAAATTATACAGCACCTTGTTTTATTTTTTTAAAGCTAACCCACTAAGACCGTCTACAGACGGTCATTCATCTGTTTCACCTAGCACCCTCAGGTTAACATTTTTTCAAAAATGGACTTCATATTCATGTCTGTCAGCCTAAAATCATACTAGAACCAAAATTCTCAAGACGGAATTTCTTATATTTCTATTTCAGTGGTTTAAGGGTTAATAAAGGTTTAAAATATAGTATTACGAAATAAACGCAAACGAATACCTCGCTGTCAGAGCTCTGGGTCTCTGGAAAACATTTATGTTGCTGACCATATTGGTCCAAGAATGTATAACATTTTGTGGTACAGCCACATTTCAAAATCTTGCAGCCGATTAATGATAAGTTTTATATATTGGATGTTTTAAGAGATAGAGCAGAACGAGGAGATGATTCTGGCGAGACTATGTATACCATATGAACATTCATACACTGCTGCAAATGGGATTCCCCTAGGCCACCTCCAGCTGGTAGGCTACCTAAAATGGAGAGATAGCTGGTATTCTGCAAGGCAAATTCCAAGACAACAGACATAACTCTTGCGCCTCTTCTACATTCATACAACATGACACGCACACGTGTTGATTTTTCGTACTTCGTACATAGCCACCTTTTAGTAAATAAATAATACTGTGAACTAATAATAATTTATGAAAATATGTAACATTCTTCTTCTTCTTCTTCGATGGCCCTACAGCCCATATCGAGCCTTAGCCTCCAGTATTCTTCGCCTCCAACTTCTCCTGTCCTCCGCTTCAACCCTCCAATCTGACACTCATACCAATTTCGCCCCATCTCCCAACTTCATCCTCCCATTGCAGCCTTGGTCGTCCAATTGGTCTTCTACCACCTGGGTGTCACTCCAGCAATCTTTTGGGGTTCGCGATGACGGCATCCTCTGCACGTGACCGGCCCATCTCAGTCTATTTAGTCTGACCTGTGTGGAGAGACTGGAAGCTTTGTAAATATAGTAGAGCTTGCATTATGCCGCACTCTCCAGCCTTCACCGTCATTCACAGGTCCCAGAATTCTGCGCAGCACCCTTTTCTCAAAAGTATCCAGTCGCTCTGCGGATTTCGCTGTCATTGTCCACGCCTCACACCCATAGGTCACTACTATGTAACTTTAGACATCCTAAATAAATAAATCGAATCTGTTTATCGCTCAAATAATAAGTACATATTCATATAATCATTTAAAAAAATGTTTTAAATGAGATTTTAAAACAAAAACTGGTCTCTTCATTAAAGCCGATTATTGCTATTTTAATTAAGACAAGATTATATCAGTAAAGTTAACGATATCTTTAAACCAATTGATTTGAAATCTTTGTAGATAATAGATATAGTTGGACAGTAAGTTAGATCCTTACTATACAAATGTAATGTACATATTTCCTTTGACATCCACTAAATATAGTTTCACGTATTTTTTTTCTCTTGCCCCTTATTTATTGTTAATATTGTATTAAACCACCATCGGGTATATAAAAACAGCAACGCCAAACTGGAGAAGAAATTTCAAACTAAACTAACTAACCATCACGCTGTTTCTCTGGAGGGGTAGGTAGAGAGAATGGATCGCCACATTATTCTATCCTGACATAACTCTCGCGCCTTTTTTACATTCACACATCGTGACATGCACGCCCGTCGATTGTTCCTACTTCATACATGGCCGCCTTTCAGTAATTGATTAATTTGGTCATGCCGTGTCTTCCTTGACTTCTTTTTCCATTCACACTACTTGCATTTATCTTTTAAACCATTCTTCCCTCATCCATTTGTTTCATATGTCCTCTTCAGCAAAAGCATATACAACCTTCATTGACTTAACACAACTCATGAAAAGGGTTGAATAATTTATAAGTGAACTCCCAAAAAATATAGATGAGATTAAGAAACACCTGGAAGAAGAAACAAAAATCACATAAACGCAGGCCCATGAGTGGAAGGCGATCTGGAAAGAAAAATCACACCATAATGGTAAGCATCGAAAATTCAAAATACAAAGATGAGGATTTAAACAAAATAATTTAAAACAACCTTACCAGAATGTAATGCAAGAACAATAAAAACAATCTGATCATCAACATGCTGGCCCTAGATGATGAAAAAATAATTTCCCATGCCCTTAAGGAGAGGAAGTCTCCCTGTTAAATTGGAGAATTATAATTAACTCAGGAAAGATTAATATCAGAGACTGGTGGTGGATGACCGATCTCCCATGATATAGTGCTACCAATGTCTCAGTTTTGGTCATGCCTAACATGTATTCGATGATGATCACATATGTTTCCACTGCGGAACAGCGTGGAATAGACTGCCGTACAAGATCAGAAATCAGGATGACCGAGGAGTTTTTAGAAACTCATAAAACTTTCCTTTTTAAGAAGAGTTTTTCGGATGAAGGAGCGCTCTTCGAGTAAATCTCTCGCGAAAATGGCGCTGTAAAAATCAGCATCATCATAATCATAACAATCACTGAGTGTCTGCTGTGGTAGCTAATGGACAAGCGGACCAGTTAACGAGTTGATTATTTAGAAAATTTCTCATATGCAGAGAGAAAATTTTGACAAAGGAAATGTCTGGCAATAGAAGAATGTGGTCCATTGGAAAATTGTCTGAAAAAAATAATGTACCTCCATGCAAGAAATCTGCAATAAAATCGAGACTTCACAAGTGGAAGAGACAATTAAAAACATTAAACATATCTTGCATATATGTAGTCGTCTAAACGGAGATGTCGCTCAGGGAGTGAGAGGAGCCATTCTATAGCATTGCCAGGTACTCGGAGTATGTTTGCTTCACATGCTGGCGAGAGTGGAGGTGGTGGCAATATTCACGCATAATATGTTGAACACTACGCTTGTGCATAAGTGTGGAGAAGATGTTTCACTATTACAAATTAAAATAACTGCTACTAAATTCAGAACTTTCACAATATATAGCCTATACCGTAAGCCTGGTACAAGCATAAATGACTTTATTAATAATTATTCTTATTCCTCTCCTATCAGATATCCAGCTTTTTTATTATAGCTTTAATCAAGGTTTTACATACTGTAGAACAAGACGAGTAGGACATAACATCGAACTATTTTCATTCACAATTTGAAGGGTAAACCAACACTAGCTAAAATAAAGAATGTAACATTTGATTCTTGCTACATTAGATAATGCCCTAGCAGGCAAAAAATGTCATTCCCATTAAATACAATGAAACTTCTAGAAGACTGACATTTTCATTAATATTAAATCATTTTATTTATTTATTAAAATTTGATTGAAAAACAAACTTCTTGTTCTTCTCCGTGATGAAGATATTTCTCCTACCGGGTTTGAGTTCTCTCTCTACCACCTGTTATTTTACTAAATCTCATTAACTTCATTGTGTTCACATCCCTGACATGATGACAACATTCATTTAAGTTTCAATAGAGATTGGTCAAATGTAACGTCTGGTCTATACTTTTAGATGGTGTTGAATCGTACAGCTTAAATGCTAGTATTATGAATCGACTAGGGACGTTGGCTGCATTGCAAATTATTTCTCATTCCTCGGACTGAAATGGTCTACAACATTAATGTTTTCTAGAGTGACCGAGCTGATAGAGGATTGTTGGCCAAGCCTATAAGGTGTCATATTTGTGTCACGTGTTTAGGGGAGAAAAGTATGAATTGGTGCTCCTGATCATTGAGGGTAAAATAGAGCATCAACGGGGTGTTAGCAGGAGGCGAATCTCTTTGCTCTGCAGCATAAAAGACTGCAATAAGAAAACATCGCGAAACTTTTTGAATTTGCCACGGACAGAAATGACTACTCTCAAGTGATAGTCAGCATCGAGAAAAAGATGTTCACATCTATGCCTACACCTAATGGCGGATCAAGTCAAGTGGCAGCTCCAAGTAAAAAAAATTGTGACCTCAAACTTGAGTTATAAAATAAATTTCACTCATTAAGTTTTTAAGGAAAAAGGAAAGTAATCTAATATTTAATATCACAAATTTTTTTTGTTTATAAAGATAGAAAACAATTATGTGAATTTTTGTCTTGCTATATATATTTCTTGCAAACTTATAAATTATTTTGGCATTGTAATGGAACGTTAATTTGGTATGTAACGTGTCGATAAGTAGTTTCCTATAAAAGTAAACCTTCAACGTGATACAAAATACTTCACCAAAACCGCACAAAGATGGCGGTAGTATGGATACATTTTCTAAATCCAGCCTATAAGGTAGCGACGCTAGCGAGTATGGTGTTAAAAATATGTACTACTTTTTCATCACAAATGAACATCGTTCAACAGAATATCTCATACGGAAATGTGACTGTGGCGAGCGCGACGGCTGCTTGTTGACGTTATCTTTACGTTTGTTATTTTGAATGTTTTTCAAATATTCGAACGTATTCCGGTTTCTTTATTATTCCTCAAAATTATAGTTGTGTCTTTAGTAAGTTTTACAAAGTTTGTGTAAAAAAATTACAAAAGAAGAATCGTGTTTTTACTCCACTTCGCTATGTTTTTTGTTTGGATTTTTCTGATACACATTTTATGCAATGATAACGATAAGTTATCATAGTTGCCGAGACGAGTGAGCTATTCTTGTTTGATATGAATTTTATTCGATAAACGTCAAAGCCTTCGTATTCAGCTGTCCGATAAAATTAAAAGATTATAATTTGAAGTAAGGGATAGTTTTAACGGTTTTCCGTTGCCTAGTTTTTGTTGTGGACCGTGCTAGCATTATCACAGTGAAAATGAGTGTATTGAGTGATTTCAAAATGAAGGTAGATGTAAAGAGTAGTGGCGACGGATTCCTAGAATTATGCGATGAAAGGTTCCAAGGCCTGATGCGTTCGGAGCCGATCACCGACGTGTACTTCGTAGAGCAGACACCATTTGCCAGGTAATTCACATGTTTTATACAAACTCGTACTTATATTATGCACCTACTGTTATGGATATCGCCGTAAATACACGTGTAGTATTCTTTACAAACAGACCGAAACCAAATAAAAATCTTACTTTTGTTAAACATTAATTGAAACAGAAATCACCTACCTCTTAATATATTGTCGCACTTGTAGTCTCAATCAATTATTATAACACATCTAACTAATTCATCTATATAAATAAAACTAATTTAATATAAAATTTAATTGATGCATACTTATTTATGATGACATTATGAAAATGATAAAAATTCATGTTGTTACTTATAAAATCCATCTTCTTTATTACTTAATAAAAAAAACTATATAATTCTTAGAATTAGTGAATCAAGAAAATAATCTGTAAAAAAAATAACGGACGGAAATGACTGTTATGCCCGCATAACCTCTAATAAAAGGATTCAAAATATACATTTTTTATATTGTTAGATTCCATGATATGGTTCAAGAGATGGCTGTAATTTTTATATGAAGTAATTACTCCTTACTTGAGATTTATCTGTTTTCGAATTGATTTTATAGGTTATTAATACAATTATTTTGATATTTTGTTACAAACTAGCAATTTTTTTTTTTAAATCTCGTATAGATGTTTTTTAATTGATTTTGTTATAATGTCAATATAATATATGACTGCGATATTCACATTCCTAATCCATTAATTTTGAATACATTTTTCTTCACTAATTAACAAAATTTAATTGCTCTAGAGTTTAAACTACAAATCTTAACAACGCATCTACCGCATTTCTTTTCTATTTAATATTATTTTAAAACTATTGTTTCTTGACTTGGAGCATGGGAACCGTGGCACTATATTTTCTCGACCGTGACTAGGGCATAAAAAATCCAAGATTAGCTGTGTGGTATTAATTTACATACATAATTTTGATTTATTTAATTAAGGTAGTACCTACCCAATTATTTTTTTACGCATCGTGTAATAATGTACATTGTAATTAAAACTACATAAAATATGTTTGTTGTGATGTATCTACGCCTACCCCTAATTGCACACGTTTCACATTTAGATTTTAGAATTCTTCGCATTTTTCATTTAGAATATTGTTATTTAAATACAACTTTAACCATCAATATTGTTTAAATGGCATGATCAAATCAATAAAATGTTTAATGACGAACACACGAGGAGTCAGAGAAATCTACGTGCGTGTATGTCACGGTGTATGAATGTTGGGGAATCGGGAGAAGAATGTCAGGGAAGAACACTGGTGGTCCATTTTTTCTGCCTACCCCTTCGGGGAGACGGCGTGATAGTTAGTTAGTTATATTGTATAAAAAATATTTCGATCTGCCAACATGATGTATTGTCCAATTCATAGTTTTCTAGTTATTTACTTTTATCAGTAAGTGTAGATACAGTAGAGTCTCGATTATCCGACCTAAACCGGCTGCGGCAAGGTCGGATAAGAAAAAAGGTCGGATAACACGGAAAATGATAAAAACGACATTGAAAATGTGTTAATTTTATTTGCACATCGAAAATTTTTCAAATATGTGCATGTAACATAACTGAATGTAACGAACTAAAACATCAAAATGCACTTACGGCAAAGTAATAAAACATGTTTTACAGTAGGTACATACTCACATTCAGTGCAGTGAACTACGAAACTAAACTTAAGCTTGGGTAAAAAGTCCGTGATTGTCTTTTGTTTACCCGTAAGCACTGAGGACTGTCGCCTGGCGCGCGAATATAATGCGTGCAGTCGGGTAAAGGAAAGGGGCATTGCCCCGGTAGGTCGGATAACTCGGAAGGTCGGATAACCGAGACTCCACTGTATATAACATAGGTGGTGCCTACTTATTGATTTATTAATTTTCGACGATATAGTCAACACTTGAAGTTTTAAGGTTAAAATGTGCATACACACTTTAAATATTATTGTTTATATATAATTGATTCGACTTCCTAGAACCAATGCAAATATTGACACGATCTCCCGTACACAAAAGATTCCACATTATCAAACGACTCTCGGCCGTGATGTCATCACGATGAAAACATTCGTATGGCTTTCGAGCAAACACACATACGAGGGTGAAAGATCAAATCGAAGTCGCTGGCGATACTGATAATCCTATGGCAATGCATCGCGCGCGGAGAAGCAACTCTCCGTTGTCGTATTAGGTGTTTTGGTCGCCGGAGAACCGAATGGTCCAGGAAGTCTGGAGAACGTTATTGTTATGCAAATGAGATGTTCGAGGTTGAACGGTCGGCTGATGGCATGATGAGAGTGCAATAACAAAAGTGTGTAATACTCTCTTCTACAGTTCGTCTGCCATAATTACAAATAAACAAACCATCACGCCGTTTTTACGGAGGGATAGACAGAGAGAATGACCCTCAATGCTACCTCTATTGACTGTAAAAGTTTTAAATCAGGAATATGTATTATATTAATTTTAATTCCAAATGCAACTCCGCTGTCATGGGCAAACTTGAGTTCATACAATATTTCACAATCCATTGATAGATAAGGCATTTACATTGTAATTACCCATCAAATTACAACATTAATGTAATGATTTAACCCTACCACGATTTTTTTATAAATTAAAACGCTTTTTTCAATTGTTTTGGCCGAAACACTATGCTACTTCAACATTATTAACTGTTAAATTTACGACATTGTAACAATATCACAATTTTTATTATACACTTTTTGAGAATGTCGTGACAGCTGTTTTGCGTGATGATGCCAACATCGGTTGGCGAAACCGCTGTCGCGGCATTTTCAAAACGTGTATAAAGTGTTATCGATGATAGAACAGTGCCGTAAATTTCACACTTTTTTCTTTCGCTTTTCAGCTAATTTTTCTCGACATGTTTTTGGGATGATTTATTATTCTAAAGTTTTGACACTGTTTTTCCACTTTTGAAATAGAAAGTGGAAATAACAGTGTTTTAAAATTCATAAAAAAATCGTCATCATGATATTCCACAGTATAGTAAAATATGTATTTCCTAAAACCGCTCGTAGTAAACTCCAACTACATAAGCATATAATAAAATATTATACATTTTTCTTATATTTATATTTTGTTATAACTTAGCGTGAGTTCAGTACAGGAATCAAACCATTACCACATAGATTTTTATAGTCTCATAATTTAACAATCTGTGTCAATAGTACACATTTACTTAATTCGGGTTACAAACATTTTTCTTGTTATTTATTTTCATTGAATCTGTCAAATGTATAATCAGATTTGTGCGACCTGCTTGTCCATTGCAAAAGGTTAATTTAGTAGCATGTCTGAAAAGCAATTGATTTCTCTCAAGAATGTAGCACGGCCGAATGGATAACTTTATGCCTAATTAGGAACATTTACAAACATGGCAATACATAATGGAGTTCTAGCACCATCCCTTGTATATGGAAGTGATGATTGGAGCTGGCAGAAGAAGGATGAAAATAAGATAAATGCCGTAGAAATGAGATGTCAGGCGAATAATTGCATCCTTAGTAAAATTAACAAAGTGGACATATGGAACGAATGATGGGAAAATAATGGTTAAAAAGTTATATACATGTAATGATAATAGAAAAATAATCCGGGGACGGCCGACATGGCGTGACTACTTAAAGGCGGGCACATTCGAAGACGGAAAAATCGACGAGTATGCGTTACGACGTATGAATATAAAAGAATCTTGAGAGGTATGTCAGGGTAGAGCAGTGTGACGGTCCATCTCTCTGCCTACCCTTCCGGAATAACGGCGTGATGGTTAGTTAGTTGCAACATACATGTCTTTACTGCTTGTGAGGGTTTACAAAAAGTATTGTAGAATACACAAAAACTGGGCCATTATTGACACCGTCAAGATTATATATAATTATAAATTGATTGTTTTTGCAAGTTTTTAATTTAGAAAGAGATTCGTCTCCCAGTGCGGGAGCGGGGACAGGTGGCAGTTCACACCGCGAATGCAAAAACTGGTAATTTCATAAACAAGTTAATACCCCTTCGCACGTCCGCTACTAAACTCACAAACATGTCTCGTGAACCTTTCGCATTCCATCGGATAATGATGCATTTGCGTGCTTTGGCCTTTTTCTTGTTTTATGTTATGTAAGCTAAATGCATATCTTCGCCGCGGGACGCTCAAACAGCCTCTTATTATATTATATTACATATTTACCTTATGCATAAGTTTTTTTTTCGTCGTGTATTTTATACTAATTTCAGCGTGGCGTTTATGAGAGTTCTTGTGTTGGATCAATTAGAGCATACACGTATATAATAATGTTAATGTATTGTGCCTGATGCATTGTTAGTTTTTTTTTTTTTTTTTTTACTTATTTGGTCATGTCAAAATGTTTGAAATAATTATAAAAAAAATGTGTGTTTTTATGAATACACTGTTTTATTCTACTTCTACTTATTCAAAAGTGGAAAAACAGTGTTAAATGTAAGAAGCTATCTATGCTAGATTATAGCAAAATATATCACAATATTTGACTGAATTTTATATTGTACATATTGCTGGAACCATCGAAAATATTTTATTTCTGATACCGATTTTTTTAAATACGAAAAGCACTTCAGTTATGCTTCGCATATGTGACTGCCTATGCGGTCTAAATGCAGTTGGCTATCCGATATGAAGGAGATCCGACGTGTTGGTCCCATTTGTCCCACAAGTCTCGCTCACAGTTCACAGGATACAGTGAGTAGTTTTTGCCTGAGTTTGGCAGATGGCCCCCCGCGGCAAGCACTCGAGAGTGTCCCTACCTGCCTAAAGTATTCCCCCGCTCCGTGCCGCTCGCCGCAGAGCAATCGCGATTTGAATAGGTTACCGAGCGATTGAAATACGTACGGAGAGGTACTGCACCGCAAACCTTTATTGCCGAATACCTCCACAGCCATAGGAGCTTTATGGAACATGTAATGGCGTATTGTAGTATTACGTAGGTATAAAATTAAAGTGGTTTGTGGTTTAGTTTACATTTCGCCATTCTTGATTTTACAACATCGATTTATGTCTTTTTGCTAATACAATGCCGGGGCAATATTAATAAATTGATCGCTATATATTTGCGTGTTATTTTGCCTATAGTACGTATTGTCTTTGGCGTTTTATTAATTTTAAAATGTTCGAGAAGCAATCATCGCCCACGGTGATTGGCGTCGCCTAAAAAGGTCACTTCGTTATGTGTAATGTGTATGCTCCTGCCTGGCTGGCTCTAGCTCTAGCTCTAGCTCTTATTTATATTTTGCATATAGACATGGAAGATTTTAATATTCCACTCTGCACAATAACCGATTAAACCGTTGTTTACACTAATCCCTTTGAGTCATGTACTCGTACTATCTGTGTGATTATGTGTTTACTCATTCTAGCTTAAAATAAAAAGAATCACAATAAAAGTGCAGATATCTCGTTGCAAGAGTCATGTTTTGTATTGTTTTGATGTCCTTGTATTATCAGTACGATAAGGAGCTCGTCAGAGAACATCAATCTGGCGATTTCATTTGTATTACTTAGTATTACGAAATGATCATTTATTACCATCGTTAGGACGTTGAACGAACAATCGCAGGCAGCCTCGCGTTACTTAACGACAGAATTTATCTCTCTTCTGTTGCACAACAATCAAGGTCTCAGTACAATCGGCACAGGCCGAGTGGAATATCTCCTGTGGCGTGAATCTGACCGGCGTGAACGAGTGCAGAGTGCGGGAGTTCCCGGGGAGTGACGTCCCTCCCGTGAGAACATCTCCCCAGACCCGTGCAGCCTCCCGACGGAGCGGCCCTGGGTTTTTGCGCTTCACGCGAAACACGGCAGCGACCCGCTGCTGCGAACCCCGGAATGCGTGATATCGCCGCTTCGTTTTCTGGTTCTGTAGACCACCGATACGTGCTTGGAGCTTTTGTAATAACTTTTCACGTCGATTGCAAAACGTTCAACTTCCTACTTTTTGTAGCATTGACCTTACGTTTGGCGGATATTTACCGATTTTTCATTACGGTACGTAATTGTTAAAAGTCGATGATTTACTTGTCTCGTAATAGTTTGATATAAACTCTCGCCGGCCATTGGAAACTTGTACCGTGACGCAATGACTTTATAATACTAGGGGTTATAAAAGCATTTTCCCTTTACACGTATTTATGTACGCAAGTAGGCAAACATTGAAATGATAACCGACCGTTACAACTATTAATTTTCATTATAGGTGCAAATTAATTTCGAATACGTAATATTTATAAGTGGTAATATGCAAGAGAACGCGTTCACCTTATGAATGGAGATTAAGTGCACATTGCATCGCGGACACAAGGCAGCAACACCGCCCCCGGCGCGCGAGGAGAAAGTGTCCACTTGTGATCTTTACCAGCGCGTGAACCTGCGGAACGGGCCGCGGAGGAGTGATTATCACCCTTAATATATTCTTCAAGGCGGAACCTCGCCTAATCGTTAGCATTCCGCGGCGCCAGGCCGCAGCTCCTCGCTCGCAGTGTTCTACCATCGCGCACAAAGCGATTTGAGTCATTTTTAATGATAGCAATTCCTTTTTGAATCGCGTCCTTCGTTTGCAACCAATTAGTATTATTTTACCCGGAATTCGCGACGCAGTTCTACGAAGAGATCTCCGCGGCTCAACTCCCACTGCCGAGCCTCAGTTGGGTATCTAATTAGGCACCGCTCGTTTTATCCAATATGCCCTGGAACAATTTGATTTTCATAAATCGTGGACCATGTGATTATATGATAATTCGGTTCACAGCGCTGTGTAGCTAGTGATACGCCGCGGTGTACCAGCCCGACTGGAATGTACGAGAGACGAGTGCGGGAACAGGGAATGCTACAGAAACCTGCCGAGAGTCCTTGAGGTGCCGTTCCGCTTCCTCGACCACCCCAGTCCGTGCCCCCCCCCCCCTCTCTCTCTTCCCCGCCCGCCGCTTCTAGTTTATTATTTCAACTTAGTTTTCATTTGATCTTCATTGTTTTATAATATATTCTTCCATAGTATTGTATGTACTAACTAGCATCAAAACATACCACATATTTAGTATTGTTTTATGGTAACTAATTATTCTTGTTTATGTTTCGTTAATCATCTGTTTTAATGAGGCTGTGTGTGCCTCGTTACTTATTCTAAAATATATTGTTTTTGTTAATTATTTGTAAATATTTTTGTTTCCGTAAAGTTTTGTCAGTTTTAGCATCCGAATGTCCCTGGTTTTGAAAGGAAAATAACCAGCAACTCTTTTTCCTAGATACTTAATTGTTTCTCTTTTGTAAGCATTAATTTGATAACATAGCAGAAAATGCCGTCTTTGAATAGTGCCTCATTTGGTATTCCTTCCTGGCACGTTATCTTCCTACATGACACCGGCTAGTCAATTAGTTACAAATGATGTAACACCAACTAGCGACTCAGCTGAATTAGCGACACTCGACACTCGTGCATCTGCGTCCCCGTGTTCGCTATTCGCATTCCCCACCTCCGGGCCGCCGCGCCGCTCGGTACACATTTACATACCGGTCCCCAAAGGAGACCAAATAACTCAGGTGAAAGAATTGCCAAATAATAACCCGACACGTTATACTACGTACTACCGGCCAGCGCGCGGGGGACGGGGCCTTTCCTTTGGAGAACATTTCTCATTGTCCCCAAATACTTTCGCAATCCGTGACCATGTAACGATTCGTTTGTTCGCGTCCCATATCCCAAATTCAATCGCAGATACAATTTTATGTCGATTTATGTTATAATGCAACGGCATTGTCAGTTGTTATTGAATCATATTTTATGAGCTACCTGTATTTAAATGGATACATTTACTTTAGCGGTGATTATCAATGCTGTATTTCTGATGCTATTGGGAAATGCGTCAATTTATGTTGTCCAAATATGTTTTAATTGATTAACATAACGTAAGCGTCCTATACATTTTGTCACTTGTGTGTTATAAAATTTTTTAACCTCTCGTGAATCCCAGATCGTGTCATTTCTTGTGTACGTTGCTAAAAACCATCCTGCCGTGTTGAATCCAGCAATACAAACAGCTGTAATTGCAGCTCACATATCAATTCGTGCCTCCATAACGGTGCCCGTCAAATATTTATGACTGTTGCTATTTTTAATTCCGCATCCAACCATTTTGATTAATTCCGATCAAACATAGGTCAACTGATTGAGCGGCGACTTTTTTGCTCCGATCGTTTTGTCCAAACATTTGAACTGTGACCTCATCGCGACTTGACCTCCGGCGGACTGAGGACTGTTGGCGCTCGTTGCTATTCCCTGCACGATTTTTATTTGCATCGGCCGGTTCGGCGGTCATCGCTAACGGACATCGTAAACACGGCGGGATGATCGCAAGGTCGGCTGTCGCCCAACTATTCTTATGGAGCGAAACTTGATTTCATTTATTGATCTGTTTATTTTGAAGAGTGCACGGTTACCCTTTTGTTATTATTATTTTTAAACTCTGTTGTGTAGATTCAGATGTGTAAATCTCATTTAGTTTTATAGCGCCAACTCCCCTCAGTTAATCTGTTATTTCGTTCCAACCCCATTTTGAATGCGCCGAATTTGATTTAGTGTAATGCTAGGGCCCTGTTTATTTACTGTGGTGTGTGTTTAGGGTAATTGAAGCGTGCTCTCTGAGTTTATTCTAGAAGCGTACAAGTACCTAGAGTAGTATTTCTAGAGTAATAAAACAGTCCACCCGGGGGGCGGAATACAGAATACGCCCAGACGGCGGCGCAATTATTCGGATGTCATATCCAATAAATACGGTCCGCTCGACATGTGCGTAGTTCTTTAACCCTGTCCGTTGGGAGTTTGGGAGCTCGAGAGCCGCCACCCGCCATAGGCCAGCGGTGATGTCAGCGCAGTGAGCCGTTGGCTTTTGAAAAACGGCCGTTGCGGAAACCTCGTGCGCGGATTTAGCCGTTTCTTCCAGTCACGCCTGTCATACAGCATTTTTTCATAATACAATCAATTCCTTGAGTCGAACGGGCAGCACCTGAACGTTTTTTTTATCGTTTACATTAGTCATCCGTTAGAACATTCGATTTCGATGCAAAACAGAATAAAAATATATTGAACAACGGAACTTTATATATATTTTTGGTTTGATATACCATCAATGAGATTAGAGATTTCGTGTAAATATTTATTAGCTCTTGACTTTATTTAAAATCATAAAAATGAACCACTGTTTATGACAAATTAAACAATTAATTTACTAATATTATTCAACTCCAGTTTTGTATTATAACAAAATATCATCATACGAAGTTTTGGTCATGTTTAAATTATCAATATGAATGAAAATTTTGTTTTCTAGAGGTTTTATTATATTTTATAATTCAACATATAGAATGACACGTTTCGCCATTCTAAGGCATTGTCAAATGTCATTACCATAAAATATAATAAAACTAAAAAAATAGACGTTTACATTCGTATTAATTATTTAACATGAAGTTTTACTTCATTCTTATATGATGTTTATAAATATCATGTTAAATATTTGGTATAAATTAATATAAATTGTCAAATTGAATGATAGGAACCTAAATTAACTAAAAATATATCTGTACAGAAACGAAAATAAATAAAACGCCAACCAATCCTCAACAAACATCGGCTTTATCCATGTGGACTGTAACGTTAATATTTTTTCATAATAAGATAAAATTAATTTAGATTGATGTTATTCCGTATACATGCTGTTCTTTTCTCACGTTATCTCGCGTTAATTCATCATAATTATTTAACTGTTTGGTTAGATAAATGTACGTATTGTTTGCAATAAATTAACTATCGACCTGTGTGGCCGAGTTTGGAAATAAAACCGTATCTATTCGCGAGGTAATGATATGAGCGCACATTAGCAGCACGGGCCGCTGGTGATGTTTGCATTCGTGTATTGCTTCGGGTAAATCGTGATTAAATAATAACATGCCGGTTTTATTCATTGATTGAAATGTTATTAAATAAATTGTTGCGGCCGTGTGGAAAATTTGACTTATTAATATGTATGCAACTTTTTCCCGCTCGTTCCGGAAGTTCTTTTTGACTCAATCCAAACAAGGTCTCGGGAATTACAGAATTCGCCTAATGAAACAAAAACGCGTGGTTCGTGGTAATGATTATTATTATATTTATGTGCAGCATATCGTAAATAACTAACTAACTAACACGCCGTTTCCTCGGAGGGACAGAGAATGGACCGCAACACTACTCTATTCTGACATTTCTCTCGAGTTTCCTCTATATTCATACATCGCACGCTCGTCAATTTTTCACACTGCTTGTATACAACTTTTTAACCATTATTCGGGTGGTGGTCTAGGGGATAAACGCTTAACTTCTGATCAAGGGGACTTGGGTTCGAGCCCGGACACGACCAGATTCCTTCTTCATAATAATGAACTATTTTCTGCTCACATTGAAGATTGTAAAATAAATTCTAATACCATTGATTAAAATCTTTGGTGTTAGTCTTTTTTTATAAAAAAAAATCTCATCCTTACGTTCCACATGTCCAAACCATCTAAGGGATCCTTTTTTTTAATTTTACTTAGAATGTAATAATCTATCTATCGTTTGTTAATAATAAAAGTAATTTCGCATTAAAATGGTATGACAAAAAAGCAACACCACTACACTGATTATAAAATATTATTTGAGCAATGATAAAAAAAAAATGTATGAAAACGTAATGTTTTCTAAATCATATTTTAAAGGAATAGTGATAAATTTCTCACTGCAAGGGCTTCTTAAAATAATATAATACCTTACCAAGGCAAAAAATGTCACCCCCTTTTTGCTATAGTATTCGCTGTTATAATTTATTTATTTTGAAAAGTATGACCACACATCAAGGTTTTTAAAAACTGTTATTTTTTCAGTAACTAAACATATCTATATCTACATATCGTCGTCCCAGAGCAATAGTGAGATAAACCAGTGCCATATTGATAATTTAACAAGCCGTAATGTTCCTTTGATATTGTTTATGGTTTGACTTGGTGGAGGCCTTGCACTTATTTGAGTCTTTTAGGGCCTAGGAGACTCAAATAAGTGCAAGGCCTCCAC
>JAHDVF020000704.1:1210000-1240821 GCA_022606425.2 Lepidostoma basale | reverse complement strand
AACCATATAAACCAATTGGGTTTTTAAAAAAATAATTTAAATTAACCGTCGCGTTGCCATGTGGTCAATTGAGTTTCCACTGCCAATTTAAAGTTGATTTTCTTAAAACCTATGGACCCTTATATTATAAAAAAATTGTAATCCTTCATTGAAGTGTTCTCAATATTTCGTAATAAAAAAAAAGCAAAAAATTACTTCCTTCATCCAAAAAAAATATATTTTTTAAGACTGCCCTCACCTTCATTCGTGTTAAGGTAGAATTTGTTTTGCTAATATTTACAACTTTATCAAAAGTGACAAATACTTACTCGCTGTTTTGAAGGTATTAAAAATTATATGTTTGGCCTTTTCTCATAGGTACGTAATAATACCGACTGTGGACGGAAACGCAGCACGCAACTTAATAATATCAGAACTGTGAAAATATTAACACTTTACCAAAAGGGACAAATATTAATACGTACTCGTTGTCTTGAACGTACTATACATTTTGCCTAGGTGCCTTTATCATACGTAAAATTATAGCGCGGCGCGGCGGGGCGAGACAAGTTCATACTTGGTGTCAGTTGCTCATATGCTGTGTCGCATTCTATATCAGAAATCGCATGGTTCCAGAAAAAAATTAATAATGATATGTTTTTCAAATAATCCATGTATGTTATAGATATCGATCTATTCCTAATGAAATTCCCTACAAGATGACATAAATTAAATTTTGATTCATCGAGTCATATGCTTGATATTTAGATAAAGTTAGCGGTAAACTGAATTTACCACACGGGAGCGAGCGTTTTGTTTTGAACACGGTACGTTAAGGGTTAAATTAAAAAATATATATATATGATGATGGAAGACTCAATGTCCCGTATTCTCTGCCCACTCACACAAGGAAGCGGTTTGTATATTGGTTAGTAAGATTATCACGATCTTGCTTGATTGAACGCAAATTATAATTGCGGCGGGGCGAGACTTTACGAGATTTTACGTATGATAAAGGCACCTAGGCAAAATGTATAGTACGTTCAAGACAACGAGTACGTATTAATATTTGTCCCTTTTGGTAAAGTGTTAATATTTTCACAGTTCTGATATTATTAAGTTGCGTGCTGCGTTTCCGTCCACAGTCGGTATTATTACGTACCTATGAGAAAAGGCCATGATTAGTCTATCAGTAATAACCCTAGATGAGTGCGCAGAACAACCACAAAATGGCGGATGCGCGCTGCTAGATTTCCCGCCAAATTACTATTCAAAATGGCCGCCCTAGTAACACTCGAAGCGCAGAGAAGATAACGAGAGACCAGTGTGAGGTTATCCACGCGCAAGTTCATTCCTGTCGCGACGAGTGTTCGTATATATCTTTAACTAACTAACTAACTTACCATCACGCCGTCCCCCGGAGGGGTAGGCAGAAATAATGGAACGCCACACTGTTTTGTCCTGACATACTTCTCTCGATTCCTCTACATTCATACATTTTGTCATCCACGCACGTCGATTTTTCCGACTCCTCACGTGACCGACATTCAATATTTGATTAATTTGATCGTGCCACCTTTTCCTCGGCCTTCCTCTATTTCTAGCTCCGTTCACGCCGTTTATTCTTTCCATGTGTCCAAACCATCTTAATGACCCTTTCCTTATTTTGTTCATAACACTTTCATTCGCACCACATTCACTTCTTATACTTGCATTTGTCACTCTATCATATACGAGTACAGATTTGCCACAAATCCGTCTTAGAGATCTAATTTCTACTGGATTTATTCTACTTTCATCCTTCTTTTGCCAGTTCCATGGTTCACTTCCATACATAAGGGTCGGCACAAGAACCCCATTGTGCACATATATATAATTCTTCTGTATGTGCGTATGTAGTTGGACTCCAATTGGACCCTGTAGGTGGCGCTATGTTCTGGTTCTAGGAAAAAATGTTCTGGTGTTCTTCTACCCACACTTATGTATGGAAGCGAAGCATGGAACTGGCAAAAGAAGGATGAAAGTAGAATCAATGCAGTAGAAATGAGATCTCTTAGAGGAATGTGTGAAAATTTTTTTTTTATGATAGAGTGTCGAATTAAAATATAAGAAGTGAATGCGGTGAGAATGACGGTGTTATGAACAAAATAATGAAAGGATCATTATGATGGTTTGGACACAAGGAATGAATGAATGAAGAAAGAATGGTAAAAAAAATATATGTTAACGATGTAAATGGATCTAGAAACAGAGGAAGACCGAGGAAAAGTGGCATTATCAAATAAATCAAATAATGAATCTCGGCCACTTGAGGTGTCAGAGCAATCGACGCGCGTGCATGAAACGATGTATGAATGTCGAGGAGGAGAGAAATATGTCAGGAAAGAAAAGTGTGTATTTTTGTATTTTTTTTATATAATTTGTTTTTGATTTGTTGTGTAGACGTTGAACGATCGAAGTGTGCGCGGGAGATGCCTCTTGGTGGCGATGAGGTTCGCAACCCATCACACCGCGTCTCTCGCGGGAGCGAAAAGAGAAGGATGGGGTGCCGCATCGATTCAAGTGTGGCATCACGGCGTGATGGTTAGTAAGTTTGTTAAGAAAAGTGTGGCAGTCCATTCTTTCGTCGTATCCCTTCGGAGAGACGGCGTGATGGTTAGTTAGTTAAGAAAAGTGTTGCAGTCCATTCTTTCTGACTACCCCTTCGGGTAGACGGCGTGATGGTTAGTTAGTTAGTTAGTTAAGAAAAGTGTGGCAGTCCATTCTTTCTGCCTACTCCTTCGGGGAGACGGCGTGATGGTTAGTTAGTTAGTTAGTTAAGAAAAGTGTGGCAGTCCATTATTTCTGCCTACTCCTTCGGGGAGACGGCGTGATGTTTAGTTGAATCTGTTTCCGTTTCTGTTTCCGTTATGACACTTCCGTCGCATTACTAGTTTATACATAGTTGAGAACATCTGGTATGCATGGAATGGAATATTATTTCATTTCCAGTATCTGTATTGTGATATTGAATTCGTATTTTATCTACCATATGTTCATTTTATGAGTGGATCCCTATTGTCTGCTTTCTCTGTGTACCATAAAGCTACACCGTGATCCGTGGTCGAAATCACTGCTTACGATACCCTAATGTTGAATTGGCCAAATCTTGGCCAAATCATGCAACTAGGTAGAATCGATTTCGAGAAAGAAGCCAACCGAAGAATTCAGTTGGGTTGGGCGGCCTTTGAAAAATTACGTCATGTTCTCACCTCTTAAATACCACAATGCTTCAAGACTAAAGTCTTCAACCAGTGCGTCTCGCCAGTCAAGACGTACGGAGCCGAGACGTGGACACTGACAAAAGGTCTAGTCTACAGATTCAAGGTCGCCCAGCGCGCCATGGAAAGAGCCATGCTTGGAATAACCTTGAGGGACAGATTTAGAAACGAATTTATTCGACAACAAACTAAGGTGACTGAGGTGGCTCTGCGGATAGGCGGGCTGAAGTGGCGATGGGCTGGCCATATCTGTCGGAGAACCGACGGCCGATGGGGCAGACGGGTTCTGGAGTGGAGACCGCGTACAGGATTCCGCAGAGTTGGACTTCCCCCTGCCCGCTGGACCGACGATCTGGAGAGGATTGCTGGACATGGATGGATGAGAGCGGCAATGGATAGGGGGCGGTGACGTGCTTTGAGAGAGGCCTACGTTCAGCAGTGGATGACAGACGGCTGATGATGATGATGAATGTTGAATTAAATGTGGGGCCGATCTGATCTGACAGATTATTGATATTGAGATCTGTTTATGCAGGTTATCAACTTTCTTCCTGTGATCAAGACGACCAGCATTCTCTCCATCTCTTTGGTGGGCGTCCTGGTGGTCTGGTGCATCACGATCTTAGGATTTTTTTCTGGATCCATTCTTTCGATGTGGTCCCTCCAGAATCGTCTTCTCTGCCTACTCCATCTCACTATGTCTTCAATTTTGCAGGATTTTCGAATTTCTTCATTGGGTATCCTATCTCTAAGGGTTCACCCCACAAAACGTCGCAATGTTCTTATTTCTGCCACTTTCAGGAGATGTTTGGTTCTAACAGTGTCTGCTCTTGTGGGCCTGATGCATGTTTTATAAATTTATATTTATCCCACTGCCTTCATCTTGTTTCTTCAGACTAATCAGGGGATTCTTTGAGAATTCTGTCATCTTGGAGGATATCCATATTTTTGTTCCGGATAGCTATCTTCGACAGCGTCAGCACAGACTGTTTTATGTCCCAACATGCAGAAACAACCTGCCTCTGGTTATGCCGGCGGGGAGAGCAATCAAACTGCTGAACATGATCGCTTCGGAAATAGACGTCTTTCATATTAGTGAAAGTAAGTTCAGAAGACAAATACTCTTGACTTTAAAGAGTATTTTGTATTCCTAATATCGAACCATCTCTCATGCGTTCCTGGTATTATATATTTATTAGATTTTACCTGTTATCAATAGAAGTATGGAAGCGAAGCATGGACCTGCCAAAGAAGGATGAAAGTAGAATAAATGCAGTAGAAATGAGATCTCTTAGACAAATGTTTGCATACTCTGTGTATGAGAGTGTCTAATGAAAATATGAGATGTGAATACGATGCGAATGATGGTGTTATGAACAAAATAATGAAAGGATCATTAAGATGGTTTAGACACATGGAAAGAATGAATGAAGAAAGAATGGTAAAAAATTATATGTTAACGATGTAAATGGACCTAGAAATAGAGGAAGACCGAGGGAAACGTGGCAAGATAAAATTAATCAAACATTGAGGCGAGAGAAATATGTCGGGAAAGAAAAGTGTGGCAGTCCATTCTTTATGCCTACCCCTTCGGGGAGACAGCGTGATGATAAGTTAGTTAGTTAGTTCTCAGTAGATGCATGAAATTATAATTGTTTTTTGTGATATCTTTTGAGAAAATATACTGATTTGATTGGATTTTGATTTGATTTTGAAATAAGTAATCTTTTTATTTATTTAATTAAGTGAAAATCGTTTTGAATCAACCTGTTTTGTATTATAGTAGCTTCATTTTTATTATCTCTCGTATATTAATGCACTCGAATTAATAATCAATATTAATTTATTTAGTAATCCTATGCGCAATACTGCGTATGAATGTACACAAATACAGTGGAACCTCTCATCGTTCTCGTCTTCTCTGGTTTCAATCCTGGGCTTGGTTTGCAGCAATTTCCTCTATTCTTCTCTTCCATTCTTCCCTGTCTTGTGCGGCTCTTTTGAAATCTGCATATGAAGAGCAGCGCACGTCCACCAACAGGTCCTCCAGGTACTCTCGGCGTGGGCGTCCCCTAGAGTTTGTCCCCTCGGTCATACCCTCCATTATGGCATGCAAGAGGCCTTCTTGTCGTATTACATGGCCGATCCATCTTGCATGCCTTACGGACAAGGTCTTGAGCAGGTGCCTTCCTCCTTCGATTCCTTGAAGAACTTCCTCATTCGTGATGTGGTCTCTCCAGGAAATTCCTAATAGTCTTCTATAGGACCACATCTCAAAAGCCTCTAGTCTCTGCTTATCCCTTTCGGATAGGCACCATGTCTCGCAGCCGTACATCAAGACACTCCATACATAGGTCTTGATGAGGAGTATTCTCAGTTTTCTTAGTCATCGTTATGAGAGGTTAATTCGTTACAGAATCTTTCTCGTTATGTGAAACACTCGTTAAGCGAAACAATGTTTCCCGTATAAGTTAACGTAAAATACGATAATGCTTTTCATGCCGAAAAACTACCCAATTTTATTATTTTCATTTTTAACAAATAAACCATCACGCCGTTTCCCCGCAGGGGTAGGCAGAGAGAAGAAGTGCGACAACGCCGACATCAATTGTTCTTTACTCCGTCACGCAGAACCAACCTGCCTTTGGTGATGCCAGTGGGAAGAGCAATTCGGTCGCTGAATCTAATCATCTCGGATTTGGACATTTTCGGTGTCAGTGAGGCAGTATTCATAAACAAAATATTGCAAACTCTGGAAAGAATACTGCCTCACTGACGTCGACATATTTGGATTCCTTCTGATATGTATGATTTTTTTGGTCTCATGTTGTTTTTTTTTTTTTTTATCTTTGTAATACCGTTTTGTGTCCAAATGAGTCGCCTAAATGTTTTAACGTTTGTAATGTCTCATTTGTATAAGTATAATGTATAAATAAATAAATAAATGGACCGTCCCACGACTCTATCTTGGCACAACTTTCTAGCTTCCTCCACATTCTTACAGCGAGTCATACACGCACTTTGATTCTTCCGACTTCTAACATGACCAACCTTTAAAACTAACTAACTAACTTACCATCACGCCATTTCCCCGGAGCGGTAGGCAGAGAGGATGGATCGTTACAAAGCTCTGTCCTGGCATACCTCTCGGGTTCCTTTACATTCATACATCGTACCATGCACGCACGTCGATTATTCCGACTTCGAATCAGACCACCTTGAGAAGGATGGAAGCGGGATAAACGCCGCAGAAAGAGATCACTAAGAAGAATGTAGAGGAAAACGTTGTATGATAGAATACCGAACGATGAAATAAGAAAGAAATATAAGGCAGATGACTGCATCATGGATAAAATTAAAAAAAGGATCCCTGAGATGGTTTGGACACATGGAACGAATGGATGAGAGTAGAATGGTTAAAAAGTTGTACACAAGCAGCGTGAGTGGAAAAAGAAGCCGAGGACGACAGAGGAAAAGATGGCATGACTAAATTAATCAATTACTAAAAGGCGGTCACATTCGAAGTCGGAATAATCGACGTGCGTGCATGGTACGATGTATGAATGTAGAGGAAACCCGAGAGGTATGCCAGGACAGAGCATTTTGGCGTACCAATGCGTTATAAAAAAATTGAAATGACTAGTTAATTATTTATACATTTATATAGAAGTTTATTGTTAGTAGGTCAGAGAAGAGACCAGGATTGAATAGTGTGGCAGTCCATCCTCTTCTTTTTTAACGGCGGCGAGACGGAATATTCAAATTCGCGAGTAACATGCTCTATACTTGTTTACATTGGACTCACGTAAAATGGTGGTAGGATACTCCAAAGCATCACAGGTCCTCAAACTTTTTTCGCTGCGTCACTATTTTAAACAATAAATAAAACTTAAATACGTAGAATGCAGCCTCCTTGCGAACGTTCCTAAAGTCCAAGCTTCTATCCAGAAACACCAAACTTCGTATTTATATCATCAAGCCAGTGGTGTCTTATGGTTCTGAGTCATGGACAATGACTCTAAAATAATAACAAAGGATCTACTGGTTTGATAATAGAATACTAAGAATTATCCTGAAGAAGAAGAAGAAGAACTGACAGCATAAGCCGTGCCACACTGTTTTAAACAAGCTTTCCACATCGGTCTCTGCCGGCTGTTTAAAACTGTGTAGACACTTGTTTGAAACCAAAATTCGTTTGACCTTCAACAAACTTTGTGGACGGACGCGCATAGTATGCGTATGGATCCACCGTTTAAACACGCATTTCACATGTGGAGAGCTTGTTTACAACAGTATGTGGACGCTACACCAACCGTGGGCTCCACAGCTCTCCACCAAGGTCACCCTTGTGGAGAGCTTGTTTCAAAGAGTGTGGCACGGCCTTTAGGTTAGAATATACAAGACCTGCGTGAGGCCTATACTGACATATAGCATTGAGACCAGAGTCCGCTCTGGTCTCCACAAGAACGAAGGCTAAAGTGCGGATGGAAGAGATGCGGACGCTGAGGATGATAGCAGGAAAGACTCTTAAGAGTAAGGGCTATCCGCGAAATCTGAAAGGTGGAAGATATCGTAAGATGGAGCAGTCAACGGAGAAGATGCTG
The DNA here is from genome assembly GCA_022606425.2 of Lepidostoma basale. Taxonomy (NCBI): domain Eukaryota; kingdom Metazoa; phylum Arthropoda; class Insecta; order Trichoptera; family Lepidostomatidae; genus Lepidostoma; species Lepidostoma basale. The sequence goes on along the minus strand of JAHDVF020000704.1, from coordinate 1,232,978 downwards.
GAATGCGCACGTGCAGAGGATGGAGAATCCCACACGTAGTGGTGCATCAGTTTCCTGTTGGCTACCGTCCCCCCGAAGACAGCCAAAGAGAAGATGGAATATCTGGGAGTCAAATTCCCAAGAGACGCCAGCCTGACTACAGGAACAGACCAAAGATCTAGAAGAAGAAGAATAAGACGAAGATTAATTAGTTCATCATCGTCTGTCATCCTCAGCTAAACGTAGGCCTCTCCCAAAGCACGCCACCGCCCCCTATCCATTGCTGCTCCCATCCATCCATGTCCAGCAATCCTCTTCAGATCGTCGGTCCAGCGGGCAGGGGGACGTCCAACTCTGCGGAATCCTGTACGCGGTGTCCATTCCAGAACCCGTCACCCCCATCGGCCGTCGGTTCTTCGACAGATATGGCCAGCCCATCGCCACTTCAGCCCGCCCATCCTCAGTGCCACCTCAGTCACCTTAATTAGTTAAGATGAATCATTTTTTAATATATTTTTTCGTTTTCGTTTAAAGTTTGAGAATTTCTGAGTATTATGCGTACTATTTTCGGATGTTATTGGAGAAAATTTACGATATAGCCAGTTCGTTCGGTAACTGCGTCGCGAGACGATGTATGCCCGTGGAGGATCGCATTGAGGTCACGCGAAAAGTGTGAAATAACATTTGCAAATTTACTATTAAAATATACAATAAACTTTTTATAACGGAATGCTTTGAAGTGACAGTGGTGAAATTGTGTAGTAAAAAGGTTATTTTAATTTATAAAATTTTATATATAACATATTTATTAAAAGCTTTTGTATATGGGGATAGGCAGAGATAATGGATCGCAACACTTCTCTATCCTGGCACACCTCTCTAACCTCCTCCACATTCATACAAGTCACACGCGCACCACTATTCTTCCGACTTTTAATATGACCAAACTTTAAAATTTGATCAATTTGGTCATGTCATATTTTCCTCGGTCTACCTCGACTCCGTACTCCATTTACATCATTAACGTATACTATCTTAACAATTATTTCTCCATCCATGCGCTCCATATGTCCGAACAAACGCAGCGATCCTTTCATAAACAAACAAACCATCACGCCGTTTCCCCGCAGGGGTAGGCAGAGAGAATGGACCGCCACACAACTATCCTGGCAAACCTCTCTAGCTTCCTCCACATTCATACAACAAGTCACACGTGCACGCCTATTCTTCCGACTTCTAACATGACCAACCTTTAAAATTTGATTAATTTGGTCATGTCATGTTTTCCTCGGTCTACCTCGACTCCGTAATACATTTACATCATTAACGTATACTTTCCTAACCATTATTTCTCCATCCATGCGCTCCATATGTACGAACAAACGCAGCGATCCTTTCATAATTTTGTTCATAATACCTTCTTCCGCTCTACATTCCTTTCTTATATCAGCATTTGAGATTCAGTGTCAAATCCAAATACAAAAAGTGATCGCAGTACGAATGAAAGTATTATAAAAAAATAAAAAAAGGATTATTAAGATGGTTTGGACACATGGAAAGAAAGAATGCTAAAAAAGTGTACTATATGTTAACGATGTAAACGCAACTAGAAATAGTGAAGACCGAGGAAAACGTGGCATGATCAAATAAATCAAATATTAAATGTCAGCCGCGGAAGGAGTCGGAGAAATCGACGTGCGTACATGACACGATGTATGAATGTTGAGGAAGCGAGATATGTATGTCGGGAAAAAACTGTGGCGTTCTATTTGCGGTAATGACTTTTAGTGCACCATTTATTTTGTTTCCATCTCCAACCCTTCCTCCGATATATTTCTCCATTCTTCCATCTCTTGTAAACATGCTTCCCAGATAAACAAATTCGGTAACTTGCTCTAATTTTTCGCCGTTCGCACTTATGTCACAATCCGTCATACATTCTTCGTTTTCGAATACCATAACTTTAGACTTTGACACGTTCATCACAAGGCCATGCTTGCATTCAATAAATCAAATTTTGAATGCCGGCCATGTGAGGAGTCAGAGAAATCGACGCGCGTGCATGAAACGATGTATGAATGTTGAGGAAGCTAGAGAATTATGTCAGGAAAGAAAAGTGTGGCAGTCCATTCTTTCCGCCTACCCCTTCGGTGAGACGGCGTGATGGGGTAGGCAGAAAGAATTGTGACGTACTGCAATTCTTCATTATCAACTTTGGTCTCCGGCCGTCCACGGGGCTTGTTCTGCAGTTTGAAATTTCCAGAACGAAAACGTTGGAACCAAAAACGCACTGTGTTTTCTTTCGCGGCACCGTCGCCATACACATCATTAATATTTCGAGCCGTTTCTGCAGCACTGGTGCCACGGTGGAACTCGTACTCGTAAATAACGCGATATTTCAAGTTTTCCATTTTGTAAACTGAGTGACGCAAGAAAAAAAAACAATTGAGGAAAAAACAAATGAATTATAATTTTCGAAACACAAATACTTGAGTAAATAGCTGTATAAATTTGAATTTGGAATTCCTAACCAAAGAGAAGATATTTGAGATCAAAGTTGCCAGTACGGCAAAACGCCAATTTCATATGTAAGGACCTAACATTCCGTTGTAAAAAAATACTATCTATGATAACTAAAAATGACCAGAAATGATGGATACGCATACTGTTCTTTTCTGATATATTTCTCTAGGTTCCTCTACACTCGTAAATCGTGTTATGCACGCACTTCAGTAACTCATGATTATTCACGTGGTCGACATTAAGTATTTGATTTTATGAAAACGCGACACGCAAAAATCGATCGTAATTAAAATGTCGGCCACGTGAGACTTTATAAATGCACGTGCGTTCTCTATGTGATATATGAATGATGGGGAATCAAGGTAATCATATAAGGAACAAACAGTGTTAACCCTTAACGTACCGTGTTCAAAACAAAACGCTCGCTCCCATGTGGTCAATTCAGTTTACCGCTAACTTTATCTAAATTTCAAGCATATGACTCGATGAATCAAAATTTAATTTATGTCATCTTGTAGGGAATTTCATTAGGAATAGATCGATATCTATAACATACATGGATTATTTGAAAAACATATCATTATTAATTTTTTTCTGGAACCATGCGATTTCTGATATGGAATGCGTCACAGCATCGAGCAACTGACACCAAGTATAAACTTGTCTCGCCCCGCCGCGCCGCGCCGCGGCCGGCGGGGCGAGACTTTACGAGATTTTACGTATGATAAAGGCACCTAGGCAAAATGTATAGTACGTTCAAGACAACGAGTACGTATTAATATTTGTCCCTTTTGGTAAAGTGTTAATATTTTCACAGTTCTGATATTATTAAGTTGCGTGCTGCGTTTCCGTCCACAGTCGGTATTATTACGTACCTATGAAAAAAGGCCAAACATATAATTTATAATACGTTCAAAACAGCGAGTAAGTATTTGTCACTTTTGATAAAGTTGTAAATATTAACAAAACAAATTCTACCTTAACACGAATGAAGGTGAGGGCAGTCTTAGAAAATATTTTTTTTTGGGATGAAGGAAGTAATTTTTTGCTTTTTTTTATTACGAAATATTGAAAACACTTCAATGGAGGATTACATTTTTTTTTATAATATTAGGGTCCATAGGTTTTAAGAAAATCAACTTTAAATTGGCAGTGGAAACTCAATTGACCACATGGCAACGCGACGGTTAAATAGTATCACAGGTATCGATATAAATTAAACTAAATAACTCACTATCTTGAATATTCAAGATCTATTGGCCCCAAACAGTGTCAAATGCCGTTCTCTGGACCATGGCAGGCGAAAACCCAATTAGAGAACAAGTCGCTAGACGCAAATGGCAGTGGATCGGTCACACTCTGAGACGGAATCTAGCCTGCATCACTCAGCGATTGGTAGGTGGAAAGGTAGCGAGGCAGACCTATAGCAACCTGGAGAAGAGCCCTGCAGGACGAGGTTAAAGCAGCAGTCACTTGGGATGATGTTAGGCATCAGGCATGCGATAGAGTCGGGTGGAGAAGGTTACTTGAGGCCCTATGCAACACAGTGGTGCCAGGACACTTTTCCGATTCCTCACGTGACCCATATTTAATATTTGATTGCTTTTATCGTGCCTCGTTTTCCTCCGTCTTGCTCTATTTCTTGTTACGTTTAGGTTGTTAACATAAGCTTTTTTTATCATTCTTTATTCATTCTTTCCACTTTTCTAAAGAATCTAAATGACCTTTCCTTATTTTGTTCATAACACTTTCATTCAAATTTTAATTGTATCTCAATAGAGACGAAGACGCAAACTGGAAACTGGACATGGATGATCAAGGTGTTTACAGGACTTATGACCTGTCATTGGTTGGGTTAAGCGCACGCTTTATGTAATTACAACATTCCCCATTCCACCTTTGTTATTGTGATCATGCATGACAATTTTTTGGAAGATGTATGTATACTTCAAAATCCATATCTATCTTCACGTGTCAGTTTCAGTCAGCCATCTATGTAGATTTGGTTGAACTTGTGAATTTTTCAAGATTAACCTATACAACCGACCCACTAACGCCATCTATGGAGAATGATTTTCGGCATTTAGCAAACTACCTTATTAACACAATGCGAAGGCTGTCGCCTTCTTCCACTTTCATTCACACTGCATTCTCTTCCTATATTTGTATTTGACACTCTATCATATACAGATTAAACACATATGCGTCTCAGAGATCTCATTACTATTTTTTTACTTTCGCCTTTTGAGAAATAATAAAAATAATTGGTTCCTTTACGTCGTCAATGTCTGTTTTCTATAATAGAAGTGTTATTATAATTTAGAGTATGAAAGAACTTAAAGGTATAAATGCTGGTGCTAAGATGAGTGATCTGTCTGTAAACTGTCTGCTTTACGCGGACGACGCCGTTCTCGTTGTGCGGACGAAGTCTTAGTGTCGAGAATGTATGAGGTATGCAAGTCGAACGATTTAATGATGAATGTCGGAAAGTCAAAGGTGTTAGTTTTTGAAAGGGAAGAGCAAATGACAGTTTGTAATAAGTGTAAATGAAGAGAACTTGGAACAGGTGAGGGAATTTGTGTATTTAGGTAGCATGTTCACAGCGGATGGCCGAACGGACAGTGATATTGAAAGAAGGGTTGGTGCGGGTAACAAAGTGAATGGAGCTTTAAAAGTAGTTATTGGAAACAAGAATTTATCAATGAAAGCGAAAATGGCCGTTCACAATGGAGTTCTGGTTCCAACCCTTATGTATGGAAGCGAAGCATGGAACTGGCAGAAGAAAGATGAGAGCAGAATAAATGCGGTAGAGATGAGGTCCCTAAGACGTATGTGTGGTAGAACGATGTACGACAGAATATCAAATGCTGATATTAGGAAGAAATGTAGAGCGAAAGAAGGTATTATGAACAAAATTATGAAAGGTTCGCTGCGTTGGTTCGGACATATGGAGCGCATGGGTGAAGAAAGAATGGTCAAAAAAGTATACGTTAACAATGTAAATGGAGTAAGGTGTCGAGGTAGACCGAGGAAAACATGGCATGACCAAATTAATCAAATATTAAAAGTCGGTCATGTCAGAAGCCGGAAGAATCGACGTGCGTGTATGACTCGATGTATGAATGTGGAGGAATCTAGAGAGGTGTGCCAGAATAGAGTAGTGTGGCGGTCCATTCTCTCTGCCTACCCCTGCGGGGAAACGGCGTGATGGTTTGTTGTTGTTGTTGTTGTTGTTATAATTTATAGGAATGACATGTTTCGCCTTTCTTAGGCATTTTGAAGCGTTTTAATTTCTATTTATTATTTTGTATCGAGTTTTACATCATTTTTCTAGACGCGATAAATGGAAAATACCTATACCTTTTATATAATATCCAATATTTTATATGAAGTTTTATATTGATTTCTAGCAGGACGAAACATGTTACTTCCATAAAATATAATAAAACTTCGAGAAAACGTACGTTTTATAGAATATCCGTTATTTTATATGAAGTTTTATATTGATTTCTAACAAGGTGAAACATGCCACATTCTTAAAATATAATTAAACTTCCAGAAAAACGTACGTTTTATACAATATCCTTTATTTTTTATGAAGCTTTATCTTTTGTTCTCTAGCCAGGTGAAACATGTCACTTTCATAAAATATAATAAAACTTGCAGAAAAACGTAAGTTTTATATAATATTCGTTATTTTATATGAAGCTTTATATTTTGTTTTCTAGCAAGGTGAAACATGTCACTTTTATAAAATAGATTGAAACTTCTAGAAAACATACGATTTATGTAATATCCATTTTTTTAACTGAAGTTTTTTATTGATTTCTAGCAAGGCGAAAACTTATAGAAACCATACTTTTTATGTAATATCCAGTATTTTATATTGATTTCTAGCAAGGCGAAACATGCCTTTCTTATAAAATATAACAAAACTTCTAGAAAACATACGTTTTTTGTAATATCCAGTATTTTGTATAAAGTTTTATATTTATTTATAGCAAGGCGAAACATGTCACTTTCATAAAATAGATTGAAACTTCTAGAAAACATACGTTTTATGTAATATCCAGTATTTTGTATGAAGTTTTATATTGATTTCTAGCAAGGCGAAACATGTCGCTTTCATAAAATAGATTGAAACTTCTAGAAAACATACGTTTTATATAATATCCGTTATTTGATATGAAATGAGTTTTATATCATTTTTAAATGGAGATAGGTTTTAAAATAAATTTTAAATATTGTTAATTGTATGGCGGCCCATTTCCCTTGTACCTATGCCTTTGTGCGGGTTATATTCGCCTGTATTGCACCCAAGTTTATTTAGTCTCACCAATATTGATTTATAGATAAGCTTTTATATCACACAATACAACGCTTTATTGTCCATATAAAAGATAAAACTTTCCTGGAGATATTATACAACGCCGCATTTTTCAGTTCTTCAGCTGATCAAACCATTTTTTTTATTGCTTTCTTCGCTTCCTCATTGCCGAGGGTCGTTATCCATTTATTTATTTATTTATTAAAGTTATAAAAAATTACAGAAATATTTTACAACTTATAGAACAACATTTTATAAACAATTACTAATATAAAAAAAACACAATTAAAAAAAAAACACATTAAAAACATCGGTACTTAAAAAACAACATTTTATAAACAATTAATAATATTAGGTCCATACATATGAAATTGGCGTTTTGCCGTACTGGCAACTTTGATCTCAAATATCTTCTCTTTGGTTAGGAATTCCAAATTCAAATTTATACAGCTATTTACTCAAGTATTTGTGTTTCGAAAATTATAATTCATTTGTTTTTTCCTCAATTGTTTTTTTTTCTTTGCGTCACTCAGTTTACAAAATGGAAAACTTGAAATATCGCGTTATTTACGAGTAAGAGTTCCACCGTGGCACCAGTGCTGCAGAAACGGCTCGAAGGATTAATGATGTGTATGGCGACGGTGCCGCAAAAGAAAACACAGTGCGTTTTTGGTTACAACGTTTTCGTTCTGGAAATTTCGACCTGCAGAACAAGCCCCGTGGACGGCCGGAGACCAAAGTTGATAATGAAGAATTGAAGGCTATTGTGGAAGCGGATCCATCGCAAACCACGTCCGAGTTAGCTGCAGGCTGCGGTGTTAGTGATAAAACTGTTTTAATCCACTTGAAGCAAATTGGGAAGGTGAAAAGCTTGAAAGGTGGGTACCTCACGAATTGAGTGAAGCAAATCAACAAACGCGCGTTGACTGCTGCGTTGCATTACTCAACCGGCACAATAATGAAGGGATTTTGAATCGAATCATTACCTGTGATGAAAAGTGGATCCTGTATGATAATCGGAAGCGCTCATCGCAATGGCTGAACCCTGCCGAACCAGCCAAACCATGCCCCAAGCGAAAATTGACTCCAAAAAAGTTACTTGTGAGCGTTTGGTGGACTAGTGCTGGTGTCGTTCACTACAGCTTTCTTAAATCTGGCCAGACGATTACGGCAGATGTCTATTGTCAGCAACTGCAAACCATGATGGAAAAGCTAGCCGCTAAACAACCGAGGCTGGTTAATCGCTCTAGGCCACTGCTGCTTCATGATAACGCTAGACCACACACTGCACAACAGACGGCTACCAAATTAGAAGAGCTTCAATTGGAATGTCTAAGACATCCACCGTACTCTCCGGACCTTGCCCCAACAGATTACTATCTTTTACGAAATTTGTATAACTTCTTGCAAGGGAAAAAATTCAACTCCGATGGGGCAGTCCAAACCGACTTCAAAGATTTTATTGATTCCCGTCCGAATGGTTTTTTTAGTAAAGGGATCGATGAACTACCTATGAGATGGCTAAAGTGCATAGATAGCAATGGTACATACTTTGATTAAATAAATCTATTTTATTAAAAAAAAAATCAACTTTACGTTCCTCCCATACAAAACGCAAATGTCATATGTAAGGACCTAATATAGAAAAAACACAAATTAAAAAAAAAAAAAAAAACATAAAAACATCGGTACTTACAACAACTTTAAACATCCATACTTATAAAACAACATCTTATAAACAATTAATAAAATAAAAAAAAAAACAAAAAAAAAAACATTAAAAACATCGGTACTTACAACAACTTTAAACATCGGTACTTATAAAACACCATTTTATGAACACTTAATAATATAAATAAAACATAAATGAAAAAAAAAACATCAAAAACCTTAAACAAAGCATTTTCGACGAAAGATCGCAAGAGAACCGGCATCTCTTACTTCATTTAGCAATTTGTTAAATAATTTGAATCCTCTATAAAAAACACCTTTCTCTATACTTTCACAAAATTGTTAATGGGCACATCTCCCAAATTTTTTAAAGGAAGATAAAAAGTAACCAACATGAACATCAATATGAAACAAGAAAGAAAAAAAACTAAGGCTCCCATTTAGAAAAAAAATTTCAGAATTCTCTTATGTTTTATTTTTATTTTAAAGCATTTAAAATTTATGAAGATATACCGGAGGATGTCAAAAGTGCGCAGAGCATAATTTTTTTTGTTGAATAGAATCAAATAAATATGTAAACAAAATGTAACCTTATATAGTAACCTTATTGTTATAATGGAATGTTTAATTGTTTTTAGAATGGAGAAAGACATCGAAAGGAGGGTTGGTGCTGGGAATAAAATAAATGGCGCACTCAAAGTCATTACTGCAAATAGAAATATATCCACAGAAGCAAAGATGGCAGTACACAATGGAGTTCTAGTGCCAACCCTCATGTATGGAAGTGAAGCTTGGAGCTGGCAAAAGAAGGATGAAAGCAGGATAAACGCTGTAGAAATGAGATCACTAAGAAGAATGTGCGGGAAAACGTTGTATGATAGAATACCGAACGATGAAATAAGAAAGAAATGTAAGGCAGATGACTGCATCATGAATAAAATTAAAAAAGGATCCCTGAGATGGTTCGGACATATGGAACGAATGGATGAGAGTAGAATGGTTAAAAAGTTGTACACAAGCAGCGTGAGTGGGAAAAGAAGCCGAGGACGACCGAGGAAAACATGGCATGACCAAATTAATCAATTACTAAAAGGCGGCCACATTCGAAGTCGGAACAATCGACGTGCGTGCATGGTACGATGTATGGATGTAGAGAAAGCTCGAGAGGTATGCCAGGACAGGCCAGTGTGGCGATCCATCCTCTCTGCCTACCCCTCCGGGGAAATGGCGTGATGGTTAGTTAGTTAGTTTAGTTAGTTAATTGTTTTTATTAGAACATGTGTTGTGTACATATGTACTATTTCAAGTAAATAAATAAATAAATAAAATAAATAAATATAAAATAATTTCTGAATACCTTGTGCCAACGCACGTTCACAATATTTTATTGACTTTGGTAGAATGTTAGATACGTGGTCTGGTTACCGACGGTTTCTAAATTTAAGTTTCCGATACGAACATACATCTTCCTGACGTGCTGCGCATTGGGCAAGCATAAACAAGGAAAAATCACACAGCAATTCCATTAAACCGCGTGGAGGTGTGAGGTAGGCAGTCATATTCGTTATTGATGTGAAAATACATAAGCTATATAACTAACTAACCATCACGCCGTCTCCCCGGAGGGGTAGGCAGAAAGAATGGAACGCCACACTGTTCTGTACTGACACACCTCTCTAGCTTCCTCCTTCCATTATCTGGGCGCCGCATTAGGTTCGATATTCCCCGATGGTGGAGAGGGTGCAGAAAAAAATTCTGCGATACCTCTATCTTAGGGAGTATGGATATTACCCGTGGCTCTTTCCAACTGATTTCTTGCTAGGGATGCTAGGCTACCAGTCACTCGAGAGGAGACGAGACATTCACCTTTCTAAGGAATGTACCAGTCACGACGACCTTCGTGGCAGAGTGGTTACGAGCTCTGACTTCCATGCCGATGGTCCTGGGTTCAATTCCCGGCGATGGCAGTGTGATTGTCACACTGTCTTTGGTCTGGTGTAGAATTCACGTGACAATAAAATGGAGATAGATTGGCTATCTATCACATGTCACGAGAATCAATTTAATAACTAAAAAAATAAAAAAATGTATACAGTAATTGGGTCCAAACGACCTGTTGTGTACATAAAAAAAAAAAAAAAATGTAAGGCGGATGAATGCGTGATAAATAAAATCAAAACAGATAAATAAAGTCACTACGATGGTTTGGACATATGGAACGAATGAATGAGGTGTTTTAAAAGATATATGCAAGTAGTGTGAATGGGAAAAGAAGTCGAGGAAGGCCAAGGAAGACATCTTCTTCTTTGCTAGCCTTCTTACCTCCACTGCTGGATATAGGCCTCTTCCAATTTCCTCCACTCGTCTCTATCCTGCCTCCTTTGTATCCAAGATTTTCCAACCCTTTTGACAATATCATCGGTCCATCTCATCGTTTCGCTTGTGCCACATTTTCCTCGGTCTACCTAGATTTCGTAATCCATTCACATCGTTGATTTATTAGTACTTTTTGTACTAATAAATCAATTGTGCATCTCCCAATTTATTTTATGTATAATATATAGGGTATATATTTAAACCCATGCATTTTATTATTATTATTATTATTTTTAGTTTTAGTTTCTTGAATATTGATGTAAAACTCCATGTTAAATAAATTAAAAAGAATCAATGCGAATGATGTTTTCTAGAATTTTTATTATATTTTACTTTCGTTTATTTCGCTTTGCTAAGGCATTATCAAACATTTGATAATACCCTAGCAAGGCGAAACCTGTCATGGTATCTTTGGTAATTTACTATATATAAAACAGGCATTTACATTCGTATACATTTTTTAATTTTGTTTTTTATAAGTATTTTTGTTTTTATTTTTTATAATTTTTATTTTTTAAATATTTTTTTCAGTTGCTACAGTATTCCCCGTAACTTTGATGCATGGAATAGTAGCATAGACATTCAATCACCATCAAAATGGCGTGTCTGGAGCGTTTGTTTGTGAGTATTATTTGAATTTTAAAAATAGAATCCCCTTCTCCTTTACCTTTGTCCAAGTGTTGATATTTTTATGTACTGTAACTAACTAACTAACCATCACGCCATTTCTCCGGAGGGTTAGGCAGAGATGATGGATCGCCACAATGCTCAAGGGCATACCTCTCGGGCTTCATTTACATTCATACATCGTACCATGCACGCACGTCGATTATTCCGATTCTTGAGACATGTGGTAGGTAGCTAATCTATCGCCATTTTATTGTCACGTGAATATCATCATCGGCTGTCCCTCGTATCTGAGGAAGACTGTCCTTCATGGTTGTGGGTCTGCATGTGACTGAAGAGCCCGATCCTGGACCCACAAATTCTGGGGCATCTGAGGCAGGGGAAAGCGCTTGTAATGGACGTCACCGTCTCTCCTTTCTCCTCCCTCTCCTCTCTGCGACATCGTCTCTACGACATCTATACTGTTGTTCTCCACCCAGGCCTGTCTTCTGCAGTCTTTTCCCAGCAATCACAGTCGATGCCAGTCTTTTGTAGGTTTCCTTTAAGGGAGTCCTTAAAGCGTTTCCTCTGGCCACCGTGTGAGCGTTTCCCTTGGGTAAGCTGAGAGTACATTATCTTCCTTGGGAGTCTTGTCTCAGGTATTCTGATGACGTGACCAGCCCAGCGCAGTTGTCTTCGAATAATGGCAGCCTCAATACTTGTCATATTGACCTCAGCAAGTATGCTGTCATTTGTCCGTATGTCCTGCCATTTCATATTGAGGATCCTACGTAGACAGCGTTGGTGATATCGCTCTAGGGCTTTTATTTGTCTTCTGTATGGGGTCCATGTTTCCGAGGCACACAGGAGTGTTGACAGGACAACGGACTTGTAAACAAGCACTTTAGTGTCCTTTCTGAGGTCATGGTTGTCAAATATTCTCCTTCTCATCCGCCCGAAGGCTGCGCTGGCCGACTATATGCGGTAATGGACCTCTTCATCAATGTGCCTTACCGCTTACCACGTGAATACTACACTAGACCAAAGACAGTGTGGCAATCACACTGCCACCGTCGGGAATCGAACCCGGGACCTTCGGCATGGAAGTCAGAACTTTTATCACTCTGCCACGAAGGTCGACCTTCTATATAAATATCTGATTGGTTCTGGATATCCACATTTCAAAGGTAGCCGTTACCTGCGAATAAGTTTTTTTTTAATTTTGAGAATTTGATAAAAACTAACTAACTAACCATCACGCCGTCTCTCCGAAGGGGTAGGCAGAAATAATGGACTGCCACCCTTTTTTTCCTGACATATTTCTCTCGCTTCCTCAACATTCATACATCGTGTCATGCACGTGCGTCGATTTCTCTGACTCCTCACATGGCCGACATTCAATATTTGATTTATTTGATCGTGCCACGTTTTCCTCGGTCTTCTCCTCTATTTCTGGTTTCATTTACATCTTTAACATATAATTATTTTACCATTCATTCTTCATTCATTCTTTCAATGTGTCCAAACCATCTTAATGATCCTTTCATTATTTTGTTCATGACACCATCATTCGCACCGCATTCACTTCTTATATTTTCATTCGGCACTCTATCATTCACAGAGTATTCACACATTCGTCTAAGAGATCTCATTTCTTCTGTATTTCTTCTACTTTCATCGTTCTTTTGCCAGTTCCATGCTTCGGAGAATTTGATCATATCCATCTAAAGTATTAACCTTGCTCACATGACTCTGCACATTATCCCTCATTGTTTTTGTATTCCTGGCATTGAATCCGCGTGGAAAATCGAGTTTTGCATGATTGCGTTTTAAAATGGCGAATTTTCGATTGATTTTATATTTAAAATGAACAGGGTGTTTCAAAACTCCACATTAAATAATTGATCCGAATGAAAACGTCTGTTTTCTTGAAGTTGTATTGTAGTTTATGGGAATTACTAACTAAGGTTTAGCCATAGTAATTTTGCGCCTACTAACTAAATGTTATCAATGCAACAAGTCCGCTATGCGGCGATACGATATATAGTTTAATCTTTAAACTACGGTTTTCGCTAATGTTTCCATAGGGTCATTTTAGAAAAATATTCTATTTCAAGTATAAGCTACTGAATGTTACCTCATAGCTGTTTTCTCTGGAAGTAAGCAGATGAATACTCACCCCTTTAACCCTTAACGTACCGTGTTCAAAACAAAACGCTCGCTCCCATGTGGTCAATTCAGTTTACCGCTAACTTTATCTAAATATCAAGCATATGACTCGATGAATCAAAATTTAATTTATGTCATCTTGTAGGGAATTTCATTGGGAATAGATCGATATCTATAACATACATGGATTATTTGAAAAACATATCATAATTAATTTTTTTCTGGAACCATGCGATTTCTGATATGGAATGCGTCACAGCATACGAGCAACTGGCACCAAGTATAAACTTGTCTCGCCCCGTGGCGCCGCGCCGCGGCCGGCGGGGCGAGACTTTACGAGATTTTACGTATGATAAAGGCACTTAGGCAAAATGTATAGTACGTTCAAGACAACGAGTACGTATTAATATTTGTCCCTTTTGGTAAAGTGTTAATATTTTCACAGTTCTGATATTATTAAGTTGCGTGCTGCGTTTCCGTCCACAGTCGGTATTATTACGTACCTATGAAAAGGCCAAACATATAATTTATAATACGTTCAAAACAGCGAGTAAGTATTTGTCACTTTTGATAAAGTTGTAAATATTAGCAAAACAAATTCTACCTTAACACGAATGAAGGTGAGGGCAGTCTTAGAAAATATTTTTTTTTGGGATGAAGGAAGTAATTTTTTGCTTTTTTTTTTATTACGAAATATTGAGAACACTTCAATGGAGGATTACAATTTTTTTATAATATTAGGGTCCATAGGTTTTAAGAAAATCAACTTTAAATTGGCAGTGGAAACTCAATTGACCACATGGCAACGCGACGGTTAACATGATTATCTAGCTGCTTAATCATTTTTCCTTAATCCTAAGTAATGGAGTTCTAGTGCCAACCCTTATTGATGAAAGTTAAGTTTGAAGCTGGCAAAAAAGGATGAAAGTAGGATAAATGCCGTAGAAATGAAATCACTGAGAAGAATGTGCGGGAAAATGATACATAATAGAATACCGAACGACGAAATAAGGAAGAAATGTAAGGGAGATGATTGCATCATAATAAAATTAAATAATGTCAATATAATGGTTTGGACATATGGAATGAATGGACGAGAGAAGAATGTTTAAAAATTTGTATACAAGCAGTGTGAGTGGATAGAGAAGTCGTGGAAGACTGTGGAAATCATCGTCTCTATTGAGATACAATTAATCCTTAAAAATGATTTACCCCCAATGGGTAAAATCCAGTATTTGTCTACAAGTATTTGTATACATTCAAAATGTTGTATATAAACTGGTCCAAGTTAAAAGCATAAAAATTGGAGAGCCATCTCCAGGCGTTGTCTAGCACTGTATGATAATTGCATAGCCTCTCACCTAATCTTAATAGATGGCGCTAGTGTAGATTGAAATAAAAAATGTGAAGTGTTTATCAACATTATAGCATATATACATCTTCGAAAAATTTGTCAGACGTGGTGGTCGTAAAAAGTGCGGAATGGGGAATTTTGTTAACATAAAGCGATCGCTTAACCCAACCAATGACCGGTCATAAGTTCTGTAAGTGCCTTGACCACCATATTCTGTTCCCAGAAAACAATTTACACCTTCGTCTCTATTGAGATACAATTAATCATTAGATTATGTTTTATGTTTTGTTTATGATAAGAAAGGTTAAGCTTGTAGTGTCAAATGTTATCTATTATAGCTATAATGTTTAACCTATGCTATACTGATCTATTCACTGAAACCAAAGTAATGGTGTTTTATATTTATAACATGAAATGTATCCACATTTTAAGATTTTATAGCTTCATCATCGATAGAACGATTTCAATTTGTCGTTCTCCCGATGATGAAGGTATCTTCCTTCTTCTTCCTCAGCCTATTCCTGCCCACTCCTGGACAAAGGCCTCCTCCATTCGCTTCCATGTCACTCTGTCCTGTGCAGACTGCATCCAGGTTATTCCGACGTGTCTGTTCAGATCATCCTTCCACCGTAGTTGCGGTCGCCCTGCACTTCTCTTTGCCGTCCACGGTCTCCAAGTCAGCAGTCTTCTTGTCCACTTTTCGTCTGAGCTTCTGGCTACGTGACCTGCCCATTGCCATTTTAGAGTCGCCACCCGGTGGATGATGTCAGTGACCTTTGTTTTTTCTCTCACCGTATCGTTTCTGTCTCTGTCTCTTAGGCTTATTCCTAATATGGCTCTTTGGGTCACTCGTAGTTTCTTGGTACTTTGTTTGGACAGTGTAACAGTTTCAAGACTATAAGAACCAACTGGCAGAACGCAGGCTTCATAGACTTTTCGTTTCAGGTTGATCGGTATATTCCGTTTTTTAAGGATGTAACTCATGTTTCCGAAAGCTGCCCAGCTTAGTCCAATTTCTTATTTTTAGCTCTGCGGTTTTCTTATCTCGGCCCAATCGAATATTGTGTCCCATGTATGTATATTCTTGGACATTCTCAATTCTGTTGGCGTCCACGTTGATTTCAAGCCCTTCCGTGCCCATCACCTTGGTCTTTGTCAGGTTCATATTCAAACCTACAGATTGAGATACATCGTTTAGTTCTTTCAGCATTTCAGCTAGTTCCTCCGGAGTGTTGAGTGTTGTGAATGTCGTCGGCAAAACGTAGATGGTTTTAATATTTTTATTATGGATAATGAGGCTATCACGCCGTTTCCCTGAAGGGTTAAGCAGAATGAATGAAACGCCACACAGATGCAGCTCTTGAGGTATGTGACAGCAGTGTGGCGGTCCATCTTATCTGCCTACCTATTTGGGAAACGGCATGATGATTAGTTAGTTGGTTATTTAATTTTTATCAAGAGATTCCAGTAAAATCATTAGATAATGTTAGTAAGATTAGAAAGGTTGCTTATAGTGTCAAATGTTATCTTATTCACTGTAGCAAAAGTAATGGTGTTTTATATTTTTAACTAACTAACTAACTAACCATCACGCCGTCTCCCCGAAAGGGTAGGCAGAAAGAATGGACTGTCACACTTTTACTGATGCAGCACTCCATTCTTCTCTTTTCGCCCCGCGGGAGACGCGGTGTGATGGGTTGCGAACCAAATCGCCACCAATAGGCATCTCCCGCCACCAATAGAATTAAAAAAAATCTTTATTATCTATTAGTTTTATTTCACTTATTCTTTCTTCTTTCCGGCAGTGAGCTGATGAAATCCCCATCATACTCTCCCCTCTGGTGATGCCGGTGGGGAGAGCAATCAAACTGCTGAACATGATCGCTTCGGAGATCGATGTCTTTCATATTCGTGAAAGTACATTCAGAAGACAATTACTCTTGACTTTGGAGAGTATCTTGTATTCCTAATGTCGAACCATCTCTCATGCGTTCCTGGTATTATATATTTATTATGTTTTACCTGTTCTCAATAGATGCCTTAAACTATGAAAAATGTTTGTAAAGTCTATTGAGAAAATAAACTGATTTGATTTGAAATCGGTCAAAACTAAATAACACATGGTAATTGTATTATGGTGTATTCCAGGATAAATATATAAATAGATTCATAAACTAAATAATTTATGCAGACTAAAGAGCGCTGGGATAAAAGAGAAATATGAATTAATTTTTTTAAATATAATTATATTTTTATTTCATTTATTTATGTCCAAAGCATTACAGAATATTTTCCAATACACTAAAGATACAAGTTAGAGATACACTATAATAAGTAATACATAATTAACTAACTAACTAACCATCCCCGAAGGGGTAGGCAGAAAGAAAGGACTGCCGCACTTTTCTTTCCTGACATATTTCTCTCGCTTTGATAGAAATGTGTGTTACGTATAAAAATGAAACATTAGAAGTTAAAGATTTTGCTTACGGATTATAAATATGAAAAAAAAGTGTTCTATTCGATTTTTAAACGCCATGTATATATTCTAAACGTATTTGTGCACAAGTGCATGTGTTACTGTCGTATGCGTGCAGTGTTTGGAGTTCTCTAACCAATCACAAGTCATTAGAGTTAGAGTTTGCAAATAATATAATTATTTCGATAGTGAAGTGTTAAAATATTTATCTTAATTTTAGTGGGTAAAGTTTCCATTTTGAAAATAACAGTTATACCAAACAACGAACTGTAAACAATGTACTGAAAATAACTATTTAATTTGAATGACTGTTGTAATATCACAATCGAAGTGTGCGCGGGAGATGCCTATTGGTGGCGATGAGGTTCGCAACCCATCACACCGCGTCTCCCGAGGGGCGAAAAGAGAAGGATGGAGTGCCACATCGGTTAAAGTGTGACAGTCCATTCTTTCTGCCTACCCTTTCGGCGAGACGGCGTGATGGTTAGTTAGTTAGTTATATCACAATTAATTTAATTTCTACTGGCAAAAGAAGGATGAAAGTAGAATAACTAACTAACTAAGCATCACACCGTCTTCCCGAAGGGGTAGGCAGAAAGAATAGACTGCCACACTTTTCTTTCCTGACATATTTCTCTCGCTTCTCAACATTGACTCCTCACGTGGCCGACATTCAATATTTGATTTATTTGATCTTACCACGTTTCCCTCGGTCTTCCTCTATATCTAGTTCCATTTACATCGTTAACATATAATTTTTTTACCATTATTTCTTCATACATTCCAAGAAGAATAAATGCAGTAAAAATGCGATCCCTTAGAAAGTGTTGCAACAAAGAAAATAGTGTTCATAATGTTGTCATCGCAAACAAAAACCCATCCAAAAAAGTTAGGATGGCAGTGCACAATGGTGTTCTTGTACCAACCCTTATGTATGTAACTGGCAAAAGAAGGATGAAAATAGAATAAATGCGGTAGAAATGAGATCTCTTGACGAATGTGTTGAAAACCTTAGTGGCAGAGTGGTAAGAGTTCTGACTGCCATACCGAGGTTCTTGGGTTCGATTCCCGGTGATGGCAGTGTGATCGCACTGCCATTGGTCTGGTGTTATATTCACGTGACAATAAAATGGCAATAGACTAGCTATCTATCACACGTCATGAGGATCACTATAATAGCTAAAAACAAATTGTATACAGTAATTGGGTTCAAATGAAATCATCATTGTTCATCATCATCGTCAGTCATTAATCATCCAGTGTTGGACATAGCCTTCTTTCTCGACTTCCACAACGCGCCCGTTTGATGTCATCGTACCATATTGCTTGTGGTCTTTATTGATTTATTTTTCTCAACGTGTTGAGACATGAACCTAAAAGTGAAAAAAAAAACAGTGTTTTAATTAATTACTAAATCGTCATGTTTTTCTAATTTGCTTTATTTTGTGTAAATTTGGTTTGAGTCTATGCTAAAGTGTTTTGTTTGTATACCGACAGATGGCGCGTTATAAGAAGACCGAGTTCGTGGACGAGGATGTGAGCAGCGTCAGCTCGATACAGCTGAACGAGGGCGTATCAGCTACCACCACCCACATCAGATATCATACGGTAAGTTTTTATATCTTTTTCATATTTTTCTTTTAATAGCTCTGACTATCTGTGACACGGAAATCATGACTCCTGAGGTGATGCGGTTCAACTGTCCCTCCATCTCTTAGGTGGTCTTTCAGGTGGACGGTGTCTGTAAGGGATTTCGTAAGCGGCTGTATATGCGAGTCTTTCACTTTTCATTTTGCCTTCGTAAGTTATTCCATAACCAGAAACAAATATTTCCAATTTATCGTCATGGCCAGTGACACCAGAGAGCGCCACCGATTATTTCGGACCTCTGCGTGAGACCCATACCCATCTGTTGTTGTTTGAACCCGTGAAAAGAAATAAAAGATAAAAACTAACTAACTAACTAACCATCACGCCGTCTCCCCGAAAGGGTAGTCAGAAAGAATGTACTGTCACACTTTAACCGATGCGACACTCCATCCTTCTCTTTTCGCCCCGCGGGAGACGCGGTGTGATGGGTTGCGAACCTCATCGCCACCAATAGGCATCTCCCGCGCACACTTCGATCGTCGAACAGCCACACAATAAATCTAAACTAACTAACTAACTAACTTACCATCACGCCGTCTCCCCGGAGGGGTAGGCAGAAAGAATGGAACGCCACACTGTTCTGTCCTGACATACGCCTCTCGCTTCCTCTACATTCATACATCTTGTCATGCACGCACGTCGATTTTTCCGACTCCTCACGTGACCGACATTCAATATTTGATTGATTTGATCGTGCCACGTTTTCCTCGGCCTTCCTCTATTTCTAGCTCCGTTCACGCCGTTTACATATACCTTCTTTACCATTCTGTCTTCACTCATTCTTTCCATGTGTCCAAACCATCTTAATGACCCTTTCCTTATTTTGTTCATAACACTTTCATTCGCACCACATTCACTTCTTATACTTGCATTTGTCACTCTATCATAAACAGATTTGCCACACATTCGTCTTAGAGATCTCATTTCTACTGCATTTATTCTACTTTCATCCTTCTTTTGCCAGTTCCATGCTTCACTTCCATACATAAGGGTCGGCACAAGAACACCATTGTGCACTGCCATCTTAGCTTTTTTGGATAGGCTTTTGTTTGCGATGACAACTTTAAGTGCACCATTTATTCTGTTGCCTGCCCCAACCCTTCTTTCCATATCCTTCTCCACCCTCCCATTCTTTGTAAACATACTTCCTAAATAAACAAATTCATCCACTTGTTCCAGATTTTCACCGTTTACACTAATGTTGCAGACTGTCATGCTTCCTTCTTTTTTGAAAATCATTACCTTAGACTTATTCACATTCATCATCAAATCGTATCGCTTGCATACCTCATTACATACTAGACACCAGGGCTTGCAGTTCGTGCTCGTTGTCTGCAAGTAGCACAGCGTCGTCCGCATACAACAAACAGCTTACTGACACACCTTCCATTTTTGCACCTGCTTCCAACCCTTTCAGCTCTTTCATACACTTGTCCATATATAGATTAAACAACCATGGAGACATTACACACCCCTGTTTGACTCCTTTATTGATTGACAATAAATCTAAAACAAATAATATAAAATACAATGATAGGGAGGGGTAAAGGACTGAATGATGTATGATTTTTCAGTTTCATGTTGTTTTATCATATCTTTGTAACACCGTTTTGTGTCCAAATGAGTCGCCTAAATGTTTTTCGTTTGTTATGTCTCATTCGTGTATTATGTATTGTATAAATAAATAAATAAACTAACTAACTAACTAACTAACCATCACGCCGTCTCCCCGAAGGGGTAGGCAGAAAGAATGGACTGCCACACCTTTCTTTCCTGACATATTTCTCTCGCTTCCTCAACATTCATACATCGTGTCATGCACGCGCGTCGATTTCTCTGACTCCTCACATGGCCGACATTCAATATTTGATTTATTTGATCGTGCCACGTTCTTCGGTCTTCCTCTATTTCTGGTTCCATTTACATCATTAACATATAATTTTTTTACCATTCTTTCTTCATTCATTCTTTCCATATGTCAAACCATCTTAATGATCCTTTCATTATTTTGTTCATGACACCATCATTCGCACCGCATTCACTTCTTATATTTTCATTCGACACTCTATCATACACAGAATATCCACACATTCGTCTAAGAGATCTCATTTCTGCTGCATTTATTCTACTTTCATCCTTCCTTTGCCAGTTCCATGCTTCGCTTCCATACATAAGGGTCGGTAGAAGAACACCATTGTGCACTGCCATTCTAGCTTTTTTGGATAGGTTAGATAGAGATAAAAACCATTTAATAGGGTAGCATTTATGTGAAAATGTGATGTTGAAAATGGCGGTCACGTTTGAAGTCGAAAAATTCAACGAGCGTGCATGTAATATGTGAATATCGAGAGGTATTTTAAGACAGCAGTTTGACGGTCTATCCTCAAATCATTCTAATCTAAAAAAATAAATAAATAAATAAACTGTAAAATATATAAAAAAAAGTCGAAACAATCGACGTGCATGTACGACACGATGCATGAATGTTGAGGATCGAGAGATGTACGTCATGAAATAACAGTGCTGCGGTCCATTCTTTCAGCCTAACGATGCTAATTTCGTTTGTACGATCTTGTGGATCCCAGACTACGTCACGAAATGATCGTTTACACAATCCAGAAGCCATTATGGTTCGTGTTTGCTCTGTGGCAACACTGTAAATATGTTTAACGTAAGCCAGTGTTGCCCTGTGCAATTAGATCTTCACTTTTGTGGTATCGCACGACGCTTATAATATGAACAAGAGATAAAAACCATTTAATAGGGTAGCATTTATGTGAAAATGTGATGTTGAAAATGGCGGTCACGTTTGAAGTCGAAAAATTCAACGAGCGTGCATGTTACGATGTGTGAATGAAGAGGAATATCGAGAGGTATTTTAAGACAGCAGTTTGGCGGTCTATCCTGAAATCATTCTAATCTAAAATATTTTTTAGCTAAAGGCCGTGCCACACTGTTTGAAACAAGCTCTCCACAAGGGTGACCTTGGTGGAGAGCTGTGGAGCCCACGGTTAGTGTAGCGTCCACACACTGTTGTAAACAACGCTCCACACGTGGAATGCGTGTTTAAACGCGCGTCTGTCCACAAAGTTTGTTGAAGGTCAAACGAATTTTGGTTTCAAACAAGTGTCTAAACAGTTTTAAACCGCCGGCGGAGAACTTGTTTAAAACAATGTGGCCCGCCTTTAAAGCATCTTTTGAGAACAGAATGAAGACTACAGGGGAAAACAAGGAATGTCAATTAAAATTCAAAATAAATGTAATAATGCCATCTAGCGGCATTTGTACGTATCTATCCACAGTAAAATTTTCATATTAAAAAATCATGTGTGTCATCGACTATGGACAGATAATCGATTGCTAATTGCTAAGAAGTATATAGACTTTGATTAGCTTTATTCTCAATTTATTCAAATTAACCTTCTACTGACATTCCTTGTTTTTCCCCTGTAGTCTTCAAATCAAACAAGTTTTTTTTAAAATCTAAAATGATATAACGAACAACAATTATAGTTTAAAGCATCTATTGAGAACAGATAAAATCTCGGGAAAACGGCGTGATGGTTTGTTGTTGTTGTTGAAAAATCAATTTTTTTAAATTTCACACCAGTAGTGCCCCTTAAAAACGCGATAGGAACATTTAGATTTGAGGCAGGCGAGCATTCTACCACTGAACTGCACTGCCCCTTAGTGGGTGTGTTCTGATCTACTTTTCTGTTTATAATGTGTCTTTTATATATACTGTTTTTTAAAAAAAAAATCATTTCAATTCTACTTGGAGCAAGTAGTTGAGTTTGTGTATTTAGGTAGTATGTTTACAAGAGATGGGAGAGTGGAGAGGGAT